>CABFON010000135.1:0-15086 GCA_900683695.1 Echinococcus oligarthrus
ACATTGGAGACCAAAGTTGGGTGCGATGCAGCACTGGTTTGATTTTCCCTTGCCTCGGCTGCCAATAAATAGCTTTTTCCAACTTTAACTTGACAAGATATGTACAGTGTAGCTTCCGTCTTTGAATTTAAGAAAAGGAATTTTTAAGGATTGAAGCTGATAAAATGAGAAAGTATTTTTGATACTCGAAGCGAACCACTCGTGCGCAGAATTGTCAGATGCTCACCATGCACGAGGCTTTTCGGATTTCAGCTTGAAGCGAATCGCTAGCCTAAACCGCTTTAACTGCTAAATAAGATAATGAAAATAATGAAGCCTTTCTTGTTGGAGTGCAAAATTCTCTTTCTACCTGTCTATTATCTTGCGGATGTCCAGGTGTCATGCATGTTTTGGGAATCCTCAAAGTCCTACGAGTGATTGTATGTACACATGATATTACACTCAGCAGTCACTAGGTCTTGGTCTACATCAAAAGGGCCTCTACACCTTCACCATGCCATGCATTTAATTTAGGCGATGAAGTAGAGCGGATGCTACTATCTACTATCTCCTACGGTTCTCATGCAGACATGTTTAACCCCGTGATACAAAATCAAGCAAATGGCGCAGCTGCCCCACCGGTAGCCGAAAATGGGACGATGCATGTATTTTTGGAACAAGCATTCAATTTCTCATTCATTTAGACATAGACAGAGAAGAACACGATGCCCTGATGTAGTTTAAAGATGCAATATGTAGTTTTCTTTCTCTAAGGAGTATCTGGACTCAAACTCAATAATCAACTAAAAGAGAACCGAAAACACACTAGTTTACACACACTTGACAAGGTCTTTTCACCTGTATCGAGTAAGACTCGCATCGAATGTACACTATGCAAACAAAAAATTATGGATACCTTTGAATAAAAATGGAATATTTGCGGTACAGACTAATTGCAGTGCAGCAGAGAGTCATTCAAACGGGAAGGTTCACTACTTACTCTTATGCTCAATAAATGTTTATGTATAATAAATTCAAATATTCCTACATTAATAGGCTATTTTAGAGTTTAAATTGTGCGGGTAATAGATTTTTCAAAATGCTGTCATTACAATAGAGCGGATTGGTAGTGAATGAAATTAGTGCACTCAATAAAGTAGAGTTTGCATTCTGATGGAAATTTTTACATGCTTTTCAAATGCCTGATGGTACATGAAGGAAATAAACTCAAAACCCATGCCACCTTAATTACAAATTAGTAGCAGTGCAATTCATAAATACCTGTTTGTTGAAGTCGAACTATCTGAAAAGCAAAGCTCATCTCTCAATTACTTATTGACACTCATTGTTTGATTCCTTCGCAACTCCAGTGTAATTCGTGTGCTCATCGCATTGCGGCAGTTGATTGGATAGATGCCTCGCATTTGGCCATTAACTCAGTCATTCACGTCTGCTATTACTGAGTCGATGTTCGATGAGATAAGAGTAAATTTCCAGGTTTACCTATGATATTCAACATGCACATTTGTAAAACGGTAGTTGGACTTGCAGCAGTTGTCTCTTTCCCCATCCTGAAGCATTATTATGAGGAATGTAAACTTCACGCTTGCTTTTCATGTCTCCATGTAGACGATCACTGGGTAGGTGAAAAAAACTAAAAATTGAGATTAATAAAGCGTCCAAACAAAAAATTCCATTGATGTTGTCTATTTCCCCTGCTATATGTGAGGATGTCTTCCAAATGAAATGAAGAATAGATCTGAGTTTTTGGCCAATAATGTTGATCGGTAACTGCCAATTAAGCGATGTATTCTCAGATTTAGGGTGTACTTCATATTCATTCTTCCTCACACTTATAACATTTGTTAACCTTATGAATTCAAATCGAATGACAGTGTCGCAGCAATGCCGTGGGAGTCTTGTTTGAGTTGGCACACAAACCTCCTAACTGCACGTAAAACTAATGAAATGACTAGGTCCTATGTTCCTAATGCCGAATAAAACTTGTTTTACTATTGTTTTCTATTGCTTCCTAACATACACAAACAGTGATCTGCTTAGGAAAAACTGAGACAGTATTTTACATAACATTTTTAGGTAATTTGATGCATTGCGTAGTTGGATTCTGCACTCTTCGCTAATGCTGGACCTGCAAATCACAGGGAATTCAAATAGTGCTTACTTGTAAAACCTAGAGGTGACACCGATTTACTTATCATTTTGAAGCATTACAGCGACATCTAAGAGAAGGAGATGCCTCATGCCTACTCCTTCCAATTGACACCCTATCAGACAGCTAACTCATTGCAGCATTTCTGCCATACAAATATTTTTAAAATTACCTTTCAAGTGTTAAATGTCTTTTAGCATCGTTCGTTGAATATTCTTTTATCAGGCTGGCCTATTCAAAAGTTGAGCTACATCCGTTATGCCCAACTTCTGTTCATAACTTCTGGACATGGTCAGCCATAACACTGCTTTCCCTCCATTAAAGAGGTTAAAGAGGTCACTTGTCCTGAGGTGTTTGGTACTCTGTCTCGTGCGGCTTTGTTCCTCTGTCTCTTTCATTTACACTACCATTATTTCCATCATAACTATTGCGTCTATTACTAAGCGGCAATTGCGCTACTGTCATCGCTGACACCACTGATGACCTGTTAGAGCCACTTACTCACTTGACCGTTGTGTGTCTGTTCTCATGCCATTACTGCACTATTAGAATTACGATAAGTGCATCACGATAAGTAAAATGAGCGTGGCCCCCTGCATGGATTGTTTAGATGTTTAATGATGGCCCCTTCTGCTCCCTTTGTGCCTTTGGTATAGTGAGACCATTTCATTTTACGCAGTCTCAAGACTTTGTGAGAAGCAACAGATCCTTCCCAAGTAGTAGAGCCACAAAATTGATCACAAAATCCAGTACCTCTACAGAGAAGTTAATTCAGAATTACTTATGAGTATTTGCAAAGTAGGATGACGGACTCAATGATGCATGCACCGGCGTTTCATTCTCAAGTGCAGGTCCCTTACTTTCATCTTTACAAAAAGCTTTTTTGGGTAATTAATGGGTTCGCTTCGTTACACAACTGATCTCGGTGCTACGGTATCATGGATGCCTCTGCTAGGTGTCAAGAAAGTGGTAAATGACAAAATGAGGTGAAGTATAGCACTATATCCGTATACGGTTATTAGTATTGACGGTCAGTATTCCTGTAGATGCTTTTTACAGGTAAGCTCTAGCACTTCTCCCATCTTACATCATTCAAATGGGTAAAAGCACATATTCTAGCATCTGGGCAATAAGATATCCGAATTATGTTTAATGCAGTTGAATAAAGCAAGATCATCTAATCAGCGAATCATTTACCTCATTTTTCCAAACTTCGAGTTCACGAACCAGGACTTTTCTTTTACATGATGACGTTGCACATCCCATCTAAATGCAACTTTAAATCTTACAGATCCTCTATGAAGCCTGCTTAGCGGTGTCCATTTAATTGGTTGTCACCGCACACATCATAATTTTAATATTTATAACTTCTTATATGTTCAACGCTTTGCCTCGTCATTCTCTTTTCAATTTGTGTACTGAGGATTTAATTTTAGCATATTCAATACTGTCATGCTGCTTTTCTGCTTCTGTTCCTGCTTGAACTTTTTGTCTTCATTTATCTTTCGCCCCACTTCCTCCCCCTCCTACTGCAGCAGGCAACCCTTGTCAACACATTGAAAATGACATTTTGTAAACATCAAAAGTAATCTTTATTTTGACACACTATACTGCACCGGTGAGATACTTAACAACCCAAACAAGCTGAAAGGGATGCTGCAAAGTCTCACCGTCTCCTCATTTGCATACAACCGAATCAACACACACTGTTTACTGTCTGCTTGCTTTGTGAAGGACTGCGCCAGCTTTGCAGCAGTCATTGTGTTACGTTTATCAACATCATAATCCCAACTCGCATCATCTCTACACCCAGAAACAGTACCTCCGAATCTAATAATAGCAGAATCTGCTCTCCAACCTACTCGTCACCAGTTTAATGTTCACCGACACTTTCACCATTGCTTCTTTTGTTTCTTTTACACCCAACTGCTCCTTTCCCTAATTTCTTTTTCACTCCAGCTCGATCCTTACCAGTACCTTTAAAAATCATCGACTTCCAGCTAACACCATCAGCCAATTTTAACTAAACAAATTTTTAAGCCGCTGTCCCAACTTCGCCTTCTCCGTTGGCGTCATCTCTGGCGTCCGTGTATGGTCTCATTTATAACACCATCCTTGATAAATATGGTGCCTGGTAGGGTTGTTTTGTTCACAGACCTATCAAAACATTTAGAAAGTTGTCATTCTACTTAAATGGAGAAGGACAGTATGAAATATTAAACAACTCACCTTTTCTGGTTCCTGATGCTACGGTTTTTCTTTGTAAATGATCTGACGCAAAGATAAGATTTTCTGCATTTGAGCCCAAAATTTATTGGGTAGGAGGACGCAGAAAGTGCATTTTATTACTTTAGGTTAAGCCTTAAAGCAATAAAAGGCTACCTTATGCGCTTTAACAAACATAGATTGCATAATAGTCACCGGAAACGATGTTGACGGAATACGATATTACCCAACTAGAGTGCAGTGAGCATTAGCCGATCATCTTCGCGGTCCCCAAGTTCGGTTAATTCAAAGATTTGCAAAGGCTGATTTTTCAGTGGTTAAACTTGATAACGTTTCACAAGTCCATACAGATGTGCTGAACTGTCACCGCATAAATGATCACATGTCAAAATGGCACTACTTACAAAATTAATACTACTATTTTGTAAAAATATTTACGCTAAGATGGTTTGAACTAAGCAAAAGCACTATTGTCAGCTTTCACACAATCGAGAGACCTCATTAGAGCCTGGATCTACCATACTCGGGTCTAAGCTATTAAAATCAGACTTTGATTGCAATGAGTGTCGGGTAGAGTGTAATTTGGTGATGTTGTTAATAAACACGTAGTTAGAGAAGTCAAGGATTCGTGCTCTCCAATATACTACGGATTACTAATGTTGCCAAACATAGGATGGTTAGGTTTTTGGTCATTCTAAGGTCTCATTTCTACTCTCTTTAACCATTTTGAGCTTTGAAACCCCAACAATACTCAGGTATAACGTCAAGATTATGACATGTAACTTTGTGGCACTGTAGGATTTGCGGGACTAGTTAGATAACGGGCTTACTTTGCAGTTGGTCACTAAATTTGTCAATCAACCGAAAACGCAGATGACCAATTTACTGTCCGAAAGGCATCTACTGTTTTAGTGCAAACATTCTACTGAGTAGCAATAGTATCCGTTTGTGATAATCACCCGCAACGCGGAAATCCTTCACGTTTGGGATAGTTTAAGTCATGTTGATCATATGTAGTAGTTATTGTCGAAATTTAAAAGGCGGTGAATTATAATGCACCGATAATTTAAATCCAAGAATCCAAATAAGGACAGAAAGAAACCACAACTTTGATCGGCATGATTGCAATTTATATGGAACTGAAAGAAATGAGACCAACAATGGTGGCCGAATTGCATAGCCTCCTAAATAAACCTTTTTGTTAAGTAGTACAAATCGCTGCCAAGTTTTTGTAACCTCACACTTTCCAACATTTTGCTGAGAGTGGTTCTATTAAAACCTAAAAATGCTGAAGCATGGAAACGGATTTATCAGGTAAGAGTTATTAAAGTGTAGAGTTCCGAGGTTGCTCAGATTCTTATTTCATTTTCAACTCTTGGGGTTAACGGCGTCCCATCGGTCACGAGGCTCGTATCTTGGCCTTCAAATAGCTAGGGGTTATAGTGCATATCAGTTCTGATTGAGTTTTACTTCATTTGCAACAGAGCAGAAGAACACGCAACAGAACAGAATGGGTTAATTACCAGGGTAACTTCGATGACTTTTGTATCGGCTCGGTGGGGTGGCAAAACCTCAGTGTCAGACAAAACATCTATTTAGTGTGGTCACAAATTGAGCTACACAATCGGTAAGTAATGCATTCATCCCTCACAAGCAATTTGTTTGTCCATATGAGTGGCCAGATGTGAAGGAAGGGAAGGCCTCATGTTTCTAAAGTTCTACTTCGCTCAGAGTTACCAACAATACCAAAGCCTCAGTAGTTATAGCTGTTGCAAGAAGACCTCTCTTTTGCTAACATCAACTTTTCTACTAGGAGGTTTCAGTGAACAGAATCACTCTACACTTGGGAGCGTTTACAAACCTGAACGCTTCTATGCTGATTCTGACGTCAATGAGATAGTCAAGGGGTTTATATGTTGGTGTCCCCATCTGGTACCAATGGAGAAATTTCCTCCATCATCACGATATTGACTAACCACAAATTTTGTAACATTATGTAACATTTGCCTTATCTTTAATTGGACATCCCTTCTTAGACTACACTCTATTATACATCTTTTTGAGACGGTTATCAAATTATCTTTATTGTCTCTAGGGTCTACCGTTTTAAAACAGTTCACACCTTTTCCGAAGTGTAAGTAAGGATAGAGCAAAAATAGGCACCAACCACTTGGGCTTACAGAACAGAAATGAGAAACATTTGAGGAAGTAATTGTGATAAGATTTATAAGTAATTCAGCAAAATCAGGCGTATTTTAGACAAAAATAGAACGTTTGGAGGATTAACCACCAAAGAAGCTCACCGGGACTTGCTTAGAGGTAGTTATGTAAAGGCAAGTACACTTAGTGACAGCTCGACTTCAGACTTTGGATTTAATATAAAAATGGATTGTCTCCGATTCCTGTATCAACTTAATGAGTCAATGGTGTGATTTAAAAGAGCAATCTTGCTCCTTTTTGAAGTTGCAAAATTTTGGTTCTTGACATACCATTATCGTGAATATATGAAGGTTTAATAAAAGACTGCCTATGCTAGTAACAGATGCAAGGGAAACTGTATTAAGAGGGAAACTTTTATAGAATTTTGCAAATTAAAACTATGGGATAAGCAAAATGCAATAAGTGAGGGGTTAATAATATTTGTGGCCAGTAAAATTGGGAAGATTTAGAGAGTATGTAATGGCCCATTTACCACTCCCTTCATTGGAAGCCCTACTCTGTTATTAGGAATATTTGCAAGCCCATATCCGCTATGAATTTGTAAAATTTGCCGTTGATCTTAGTTAGCTGCCTTAGAATAGGTTTCAAAAGAAAAAACTGCTCTTAACTTTGGCATACTTTACGAAACAATGTTGGGAAAGAAGGTAAAATATAATTCAAGGCACCATTTTCTCTAACACTTCAAAATCAGCCTCAACTCGAAAGAAGTGGAGGATGATAATTAATCAAAAGCCTCAAGACAACGCAAAGGTGCGCATAAGATTGCCGGAAAAGCTTCTTACATTTTCGAAATGTTGCACCGAAATGCCTCCTTGTAACTTGTGAGAACCCTCTAAGATGCGACTGGTTATGTATCTAATTTGTGTTGAATTGACAAAATTGCAGCTTATATTGACATATATCTTCCTTTCCTAGACAATAATAGGATTCTAGACACAATTTTCTATGCAGTGAAAGCGGGGTAATATTTACTGTTAAAAGCCATCTTATCGATACTATACGGCGCGACATGATACGACACAGAAAGGTACAATTGAAAGGTGTGGATAAGAGAATCTTTCCTGCTTTATAAACAGACAAGACCAGTGAGTAGGTCTAGACGAAGCCCTTTTGTTAAAAGGGTACAGCACAAAGCAGTTTCCATTTAGCAAAAAATAGGTTTCTAGGGTTGGATATAATAAAATGAAATATTTTGAGATTTATGCAGTGACCCAACGTGTACTGTACAAACTTTTACACAGATCTGTTCCACTGTGATAAGAAAATGAGCAAGGCTGGAAATGAGTGGCCTTCATGGCACGTTCCTATGCTGCGGTCAATGAGGTCAAGACTACCTTCCTTTTCCATTAGGCCAGCCTACCTCTATCTCCACTTTCGCTGCTGTCATTGCAGCGTCACGAACTTGCCTTAAACTTCGTAGAATAGAGGTTATGATTCTGTACGGAATATAGTAATATGTATGCAGGAGCTCTGCTGAGCCCTTAGCAGAAGTAACATAAAGTGACCACCACACAGTTAAGATGGTGATGGTAATGAGAATCTGCGTGGATTGATAAAACTCCATGAGCATAAGCAAGACAGTCGATGGTATCAAATAAAGGTAAATAAAAGACAAGTTAGAGTGTAGAAGTCAATTTTTTTTTCTAGAGACCGCGTTTCCTTACTTGTTGGTGGTGGCAAAAGTCTTGGTGTAAGGTGGGATGCATGGACAGATAAACCATCGTAGGACAGCTTGCCCGCTTGCCTTCATTCCTCCCTTCTTTTCTACCTAAGTACCTACCTAACCGCGCATCTACATCCACACGTGAACACATAGGTTTTCATGGAAAATAGCTATCGCAAAAGGTTAAGAAACCTGTGACTACCGGAAGGAATTAGTTACCTACAACCGAACTTTGCACCTCAGCTAAGTCTCTGCTTTCTTTTCCATTTTGCAGATATCAACCTTACTTTGAATACACTCAATTCTAACGTTGAGCTGCGATCCCACCCATTTCCATCCACTTCTAGAATGCACTCTTTATTTTTATGAAGGAAAGCCAAAAATATGTATTTTCTCTTGTAAGGAAAATAATAATGGGCACTTAATTATACAGCCTTCAGTAAATTTGTGTTTCACTTGTGGCCTTTATATGTGCCATGTTTGATGGTGATTGTTGAATAAAATGAGGAATAAGTCGGAGGTGGCAGGGATAACTGACGCTAAATGGCATTCTTAAATTAATGCTATGTTTTGTAGTTTATCTTCACCACATCTCAGTTTTTGGTTACTAGCGTTATAAACATGTGCGAAGTGAAATCACTGCAACAAAGTTATACAGTCTTCCAGTGGTATTCTCAATTCACTTCATGCATCCACATTAATGTGAAGGCTAGTTCATTCAATTCTAATGGTGTCTTATCTTTCCACTACTCTCTGGCATATTCAGCATAAAACACGATTTGCTTGAGGAAAGCTAAGACAATATTTCTTAAAAGAAACTTCGGTAGTTCAGTAAAATTTGAAGGTAGTTTTATGTTGACAGGTATACATTTGGTCAAGCATGTCTTACCAGGTATCTACACCCTTCGTTGATGCCTGGCTTGCAAATCACAGGAACTTCAAAGGATATCCATGTGCTTAGTCTAAAGGTATTAATGCCTAACCTGCTGAGACGCGTGACACCTCGAGCTAGGCGATGTCTTTCACACACACTTTCCACTTGACGCCGTATTTGACAACCACTAGCTAGTAGCATTTCGTCAATTTAAACGCTTTTCTGAAGACTTCTTTTAAATGCTAAATATTTTTTAACCTCTCTCAATCAACTTTCTTCATTTGAATGACTTTTTCATGAATTAAGTAATTCTATTTTGCACAGCTGTAGGAAAAATAATTATTCATTACTTTTAGACATGGCAATACACACCGCCGCTCTCCTCCACCACAGAGGGTGGAAATGCTCCTTATACTGCGGTGCTTAGTGCTCCGCTCCATCCAGTTTAATTGTCTCCTCCCCATTTTCTTTAAGCTACCATTGCTTCCGTCATAAACACTACCTTTATTATGGAGTGGTACTCACGCCACTTCCAATATTGTCTCCATTGTCGCTTTGTTGCATTAACTTGCTCACCTGCCGGCGCCATATCCGCTTGCCTTCGTGATAACTGTACTACTAAGATTACGATGATATCATCACAAAGCGTTAAAAAAGTGATCTTCTATATGAATCATTTTACTCTCTCTTAAAATTTTCTTCCGCATCGTTTGTGTCTTCAAAATAGTAAGATCAAATGTCTTCTTTCAGTTGCAAGATAATGTAAACAACAACAGGTTCTCCAAGTTCGAATCAATAGGATGGACATAAGCGTTTACTCAATGTATTTCAAAGCTTAAAAGTGCTTACCACAGCGTCGAAAAATTTATTACGGAAATAGTTATCTCAAATGCGCTTTAGATTAACGAAGTTGACGCAGAATTGCTGCTAGATTTTCGCAAAGTAGGCTGAAGAACGCAATAACGTGTGCATTAAAAGCTTCATTCGTTGGTGCAGACCCCTTGTTTTAATCCTTACTGGAAAGTTTTGCTAGGCAGCTCGTAGGTTCAACTTGTTGCACACTAACCAACCTCAATGTAGCTACTATTGTTAGGTGTCATGAAAATGACTTCATATTCCTGGATTAATATGGCAACAGCTATCGCTGAACAAAGTAGTCTGACGCTAATTCCCAAGTGTGAAGTTCATTTCTTTATCAGATTTCGTACAACAAATATTCCATATCCTTGATAATTCATTTGACAGTTAAGCTTAAGTCTTTCTCTTATCTTACCTCATCCGAATAAGGAAATTTTCATTTTCAACCATCTAGATGGTCGCATTTCCCAGTTTTGCATGTCTGAGTTATGCAAGAGCAAATAAAGGGAGACCATTCAATTTGCAAATCGTTTTGATGTACTTTCATTCTCCCGCATACACAAAACAAGACTTTCTTCGGTATGATTAGCTGCACATCATATCACACATGTTGCGTAAAATCTTGTAGACCATCTCCAAAGCCTGTCCTTCGGTGCCCATCCTATTGGTCGTCTTTTCACACATCAGTTGCATGTTTATTTTCTTAAGGCTTAAATGCTTTGTTTCGGTTCATCGTTCCCCATTTTCGATTAAAAGATAGAAAAATAGTTCTCTGGCATATTCGCTGTTGCAATTCTACAACTTATCTTCTTATCTGCCTGTTGGAACATTTCAACATCATGCACTAGTCTCCCTATCTCCTCCCATTAACAACACTGACTTGGTCGCGATGTTCCGCCTTCTCGACGACTTTCCCATCTACCCTACATTGAGAATACAACTGACATTTCACCAGCGAAACCACGCTACACGACTGTCTCATCCAGATTTATGGAATTTCCCTAGCTTACTACCAATGAAGAGGACCTGCAACAACCTCTGTACCCTCGAACTACGCGATTTATCAGTCACCAGTAATACCGCTCGAACATCTGGCGTTCTGCTAAAGGCGTCTGAGTGCAAATGTTGTACAAGGGGTTCATAGGTTCAACACGCATATGACGACATCCTCAAACACCGAGTCGTATCAATGTTCGTGAGCTCATTCGAACTTAACGTCATTTTTCTCATCCCACATTCCTTTCCTAGATGAGTGATGATCTTCTCGTTAGTTAATAAATCCTCTGCCTTAAACTACTGCATGAATAAGTCCGCAAAGTGTTTCATCATTTGAGAATCAAAGCCCTCACCGCCTTAGTGTGCAGCACTATCAGTCAGAAACGAAGATCAACGAAGTTATCACATTCAACTCGAAGATGGGCACATTGCTCTCCTCCTCTACCCTTTTTTTAAGTCACAGACAGTAGTAGCTGCAGCTGGCTCATTGATGATGCGCAGTACATTCAAACTCGATAATTTGCTTGCATTCATCGGCTTCTGACGTTGACTTAATTGAAGCACGCCGATACTCTGGTCATAGCATCTGCTAATTTCGCGCCCATAAATGCTTCTGCTACATTCTTTACCTTTGGCAGTAACATGGACGAAACTAAACCCTTTGTCTTAACAATGTACTCTGTCTCGAATTTCGCCTTGTCTTTCGAACGTATGCTCACGAGTCACCGGTGCTTCGTGTCACTTTGTACAAACACGTAGTTGAGTCGACCCTATACGGAAGAGTTAATTATTGTAATGATGAAAAAAATATTACTAGTTACAAAAGAGGTTACTCGAAGTTGCATGTGTATGTGGTTGTAGTTAATAGGAAGTGGTATAAAACATTTGACAGTTCCTAGTTAGACAAAAGCTTTTTGGCAGTTAGTGTTCATTGCACAAATATATTGTATGATCAGCTGCGACTGATATAAAGGTTTTGACTGCCGTAAAGACTATTTGAGCATATAACTGCGCCTTTTACATGAGGTCCATCTATTAGTACTGAGTTGGGGCCAGCCTCCCCAAGCTTTGGGGTTTTTCAGTATGGTACTGTTGAAGATGAAAGAGAAAAAGAAGACGAATTTAAGAGAAGTGGCAGTACTGGCGCACGTCAATGGTGATAAATGTCAGGCGATGAAATTTGCAAGCAAAATATCGGATTTGCAAGTTTTTGTACTACAAAAGAGTCAACAGGAGCTGCTATTGCTCCCGGTTTAAGGGATAAAGTAGACAGTCGAGAGAGAAAAGACGAAAAAAGGTAATTATATGCTCTTACATTCACCCCCTTCTTTACAATCATCATGACGAGTCTGGCTCCACTCAGGTGTACCACTTTTGAACACTGATATTTTATCTGCCTTTATTTACTTCAGAAATATAAAACGGATTTAAACCTCACTCGGCGCCCCAAAGGCAAGTTTATGCCATTGTCAGAGTAGTGCTATGGACATGCTATTACCTGCATCCGCAATGGTCACACACGAAGGGCTTTGAGTGATGCAAGGGACTCACTCCAAGACGCAAATACTATATTTACATCGCCTCAATAATTAACCAAAGGGCATCCGAAACAGCACTCGTTGGCATACACTTGACGAGGTCCCCTCAACTAGGCCAAGTAAAATGCGTTTTAAAGGTACTCTTAATTTTTGCTTTGGGAAAAAATAAAATGAGTTTTTTAAATTTCGCTTACTTTAGCCGGATTATGGGATTCACGATACAAAGATTGATTGCCGTGTTTTCGCCACAGACAGCACATGGGCTGGTATTTGCTGGAAGGCAAAAGTAACA
Source organism: Echinococcus oligarthrus (assembly GCA_900683695.1). Lineage (NCBI taxonomy): Eukaryota > Metazoa > Platyhelminthes > Cestoda > Cyclophyllidea > Taeniidae > Echinococcus > Echinococcus oligarthrus. The sequence goes on from CABFON010000135.1 coordinate 12,817, forward strand.
ATGAAGGTAAAATTGATGCGAATCTACGCCATCCTCCTCTCTACCGCACCTCTTGTGTATGGTGGGGATAGCGATGAATAAGAAAGATCTTCCTAGCTTGGTTCTACTGCAGTAAGGATATTGCACTCGAAACATACCTAAATTCATCCTCCTTTTTACTACTATTTAATTCTGGTAGCAGTATTCTGGTGTATTGGCAGCAAAATAAGTTTTTAAAGTCCTACTACACCCTTCCATTGCACATTGTACGCCAGTATCTCTTTTGGGTGTTGCGTAAGTGCTGCCTTTGATTTTTGTAGTTGAACGTGGCACCACGAATGTTTAAATCAAACCATCATTTTTTTCCGCCTTTGAAGAAGTGGTGCTGCTCCACCCTTTCAATGGCATACAGCGTAAAAAAACAGTACGAATTTTGAATTTGCTATCTTACACACTTTAACTCAACATTATTCTGTACAAAGTAAACCATCACAAGAAAATGCTAACCGGTTCTGCCCCACAAGTTTCACTTCAAGTCACTTCCTCTTGATGCGGTCTAAATCTAAAATGCAAAACATTAAAATGTAATAAATGCCGTTTTAAATGGACATTTAGGTTTATGCGGTGTTCAAAAATATGGGTAATAAATGGAAAGAATTGGAGGTGGAGTGAGATTTAAAGAGAGTGAAGCATCGCTCATTGGCAAAAGGCCGATTATGCTGCATCATAGTTGTAACTGAGGCGCGAATGAAATTCCACCGCTTACTGCCTTACCTCCAGATTTCGCATATTCCAGGTCAGTTGAAACACGCTAATATTTGGCGACTACATGCTTATTCTGCGATTGATGCAGAGGCCCCTCAAAGTGATGCTGCCTGCTTCATAACAGCAATACTTCATGTGAGATTTAACGATCCACCTGAAAGTAGCCACAATAAAAGCACAACGCAGAGCTTCTTTTAAAGACAAACACCCTAACGACTACAGGCAAGCAAAGTCAGCTAAGCCGACACACAAATAGACTGATGCAATCTCCTCCGCTGGCTTCGTGACACTAATGAATTATTTTTAGAGTCCAATTGTCCTTTGGAACATCGATGTCTTTTCCATTTTCTTCTCGAATAAGAATTACCTATAGCCAACGTTCTAACCTTCGTAGTCTTTTTTGGTGCACACATCCTGTTAGCTAATCTGGATTACTCAAATATCATTTTATATTTTATTGTCAGAATCGAATTGTCCTTTACACCATCAATGTGTCTTTTCAATTTCTACTCGAATAAGAATTACCTATGGCCCAACTTTAATGAGCAGACACCTTTTGACTCCAAATTGAATCTGAGAGCGCAATTTTGTCATTAGCGTTCCAACGTTTGTAGTCTTTTTGGTGTGAACATCGAGTTAGCTAATCTAAATTTCTCGGATATAATTTGCTATCCTAGTGATGCCTCAGCCTGCTTCAGGAGTTGTTCGGCTAGAAGCCTCTCACCTGTACCAATAAATTTCTCACAAGAGGGGCTTATCTTGGTGAACAAAGTCAATGTCATAGCTCAAATGTGACTGCAGTCGTGATTCAGGTTTAATTTGCCTAAAACCACCCGGAATGTCACTTGATGACAACGAGGCCTCCTCCTCAAGCAAGGTAAAACTCTTACTGTAGGTAAACCATGCTTCAAGAATTGTATCTTATGGTAATAAATGGATAGCAACGTCTTAGCGTTCTTTGTAGATGTACAGTTTTTAAAAATTATTAGTTATTTTTTTTTGTAATTAACTGAAATTGAATTTTGCCGTATGCCATTTGTTTTGTTTTTAGGTAAGATAGGGTTAAGAAGGAAAGGGCGTAAAAGGGGGTTCTCCTTTTTGGTTGAATTTTAGAAATAATATTTATTGTAAATAAATCTGGATTTTTCAAAGTTGCGATACGACGAACGTTTTTGGAGCTTAATTAATACTATTTGTTTATCCTGACATGACGTTTCTGTGTTACCGACAAAAAATGTGATAGACTTATATGCTACTAAGTCATGAGCTGCATTGCAAGAAATTCTTTTCAAGCAGGCAATTTTACCAAAGATTTAATGCTGGTTTTAACTTGCCGCCAATAGTTGCAACAATAACGCAAGTTTGGTTGAATTTTACAATGGCACTGCAACATTCTTGAAAGCGAGGAGACTCAATGCTTCCGTACGCCTTGCTTACATATTGTAAAAGCCACAGGCAGCACTTCGAATTGAACCACTTCACAGCTATGTGACAGCGCTTCAAGGGCTCTGTGCATTGTATCATTC
>CABFON010000136.1:0-15015 GCA_900683695.1 Echinococcus oligarthrus
GTGAGGCTGTGGAGAAGAGCGACAACGCCCGTTCGCACACGCACAACACACGTTAATGCACTTTCGGTTGATGCTGACACACGGAGAAATGACATTGTTGAAATGACACCTCGAAATGGGGCAATGAGGGAGCAACTGCAAAGTGCAGTAGGAATTGGAGAGCCTTTTCTTTTTCACTTTATTATCCTACTGAATGAGCAGTAGGAGAACTGAGGCAGTGTAGACAATGAAAGTGCAGTAAACCTACTATATTTCACTCAGCCGGACAGTCAATCAGATCGTGATATAAACAACAACGACACCTAAGATCGATGAGTAAATTTTGGTTCCAGTTTTTTGCAGATTACAATCGTGTGGATAATGAACAAGTTTTTATTTCACTTCAAGCATTCACGTGGTCCTTGACAAATGTTTCCATTTCACATTCTGATTCTCCAACGGAGGACTTTAATTAAGGCAGCGCACATCCGCACATTTAAGATTCCGTAAATCATTTTGTTGTTAGAATTACCTCCAAATGGAAATGAGTGCTGTCCCCATGTTTAATGCATTTCCAGTTCTAGTTTTCGATTGTACGTTAAATTAATCTGAAATTAGTTTGATGAGCAAACATCAAACTTTGGCTCTTACTTTGGCCAATTTATTGAGCAATTATGCTGCGGACTTTTCTCAAAAGCTTAATAATTTAAACTCTATAGCACCCAAAAACGCTTCATCGCTTCTATTATCTTGGGTTCCCATATAAGCCTTTAACTTACACTTTTCGACCAAATTCCTTGTAAATCACGTTAGCACTATCAAAGTGACCTAACCGACATCCTATTACCTACTTTGCATTGGTGGTGTTTTGATCCTGACCGACAGCTAGGCTAGAAAAATACGTTGAATATTATTTAAGGCGTCATTACTACAAAACACAAATGTCATCCTTTGGTTTAATTAACAGGTGAGTTAGACAAGTCAACCTTGTTAAAATTCATATCCACTACAAAGTTAGTAATGAAATCGGTAACCTTTTTTGTTGCCGCAGCAATATCATTATAACGGATCTACAAATTTTTGAAAGTGGAAAATTCCGCTTCATATATATATTTATTAGTTTTCCATGTCATAATCTGAATTAAAACAGTGACAGAATGGGTAATCTTGCCCGACCTATATCAATCCCTTCTCAGTGCATCAAAATACGTATTTAAATAATCGAACAGTTGGAGTATAAAGAAAATATTATGATCACATGCCTATCTAGACACATGCGGGGCAAAATATTACGGATGAAAATATTCGAGTAAGATAACGTCAATCGTTAATAATAATAAGGCTCGGACAGTACCCATAATGTTGTACTTTAACCTCCAAAATTAATGGAACCCTAACTCCGGTTCTAAATGGGTTGTCCCTTGAGTGCTCTGCGCCGCGGTATGGTTTTAATGCTGTTACGGCTGCATTGTAATTCCTATCTAGTTAATGTAAATAAAAGTTTTAGACTTCTGCCATGGAAACAACATGGGAACAGCTTAGCATTTACAAGTGCAGTATTGAAATCCACGATCACAAGGTGGATCACCCACGTCTTACCACTTACGTCTAAATGCCCTAAGTATAATACTTCGGGTTATTTGCTTTGCAGACCTTGTTGTCATAAATAGGATAGACTAAATGTTGTTTTGCGAAAATCCGGGCTCCTATATCTTGTACTTTTTTAATTTAGGGCTTGGGAATAAATATCATTTAAAAGAGCACTTTCATGAAATTAGACGACTTATCTAATTTTATTTTGCATAGACAAAAGCACAAAACGCGATTAATGGGACTGTCGCTTACTATGAATTATGCTAGAGAAGTGCAGAATACTTGGTTGATCTTATTGCATGGAAGGCAAATTTCAAATGATTACTTCTATGATGAAGTTCGGGGTGCAAATTCAAGGATTCTCAAAGTGTCCTCCCTATAGAAAAGCAAGCATATCCAAATAGAGCTTATCTTTCTTTACTTAATCAAATCCATCTTGCAATTTGAACAAAACTGCGTTCTTGGTAACCATCGTGAAATGTTGGACTCCAAATTTAGTGGAACTTGTGTTTTAATTACCACAATAATTAGGAGCAAGATAGAAAATGGTGGGCAGCGATTTTACATCCATTTAAACCATAGATGAGTTGCTCAGTGCTTCCGAATTGCTACAACTGGTTGTAGTGAGTGTTTCGGTTGCACGATTTGGAATCTTAGGAGTAATGATCTGTCATTTAAATAGTGTGGCAGGAATCTAACTGCTTTGTGTATTTTATTTTTGAGGAACTCAAGCAGGCTTGAAGGTGATAACACATTTAGGGACAGCAGGAAGCTTAAGACTAGTGAACTGACATTAAGGTTTACTACTGACTACCAATTTACTTGTGGTTTTGATGTTTGCTATTGTTTTGTATTGTATCAGCCTGTGCTTACTTTGTCAGCAAATTTTGTAATGAATTCAATCGTGTTGGCAAACCAAAAATGAGAATCCTTGGAGCTAAAAGGTAGATGTGGCATTCATAATGCTACCTGTTACCGATCTTGACATATTGATGCCATTTTGATAACGCTTTGGAAAGCAAGATATTTGCGCAGGACGATAGCGGAGCATCACATCTTCGTGGGATAAACAGTGCATGTGAAATTTCCTGCGTTCTTGTGTGGGGCAAATACACTTGCTTAAGACCAAACGAGGTGAATTCTTTATGTCTTTCAGGCAATTGGAATATTTTGTAAAGGTTGTGGAAGTAATCCTTGATTATTCGCACTAGATATTGCTTACTTAGTCTAAATTTACAATTTACGTAGGATGGTGAACATCAATAAACAAATAAGACTATTTTAGGATATAATTCAAAAATTTGCATGAAATGATAGAACAGACAATACGATCGTCAAACAGTTTTAATAAGAAACCATGCATGAGGAGATACGCTTATCGCCGAACTTTTATTTTACACTTGGCAAATAGCACATTTTGCTATTCAAAATGGAAATGATGGGATGTATCTACGAATTATGAGCAACAAAAGAGCGAAATATATTTAACGGGTGAATTTTCTTTTTTATCACCTAGATTCCGGTGGATTTTAACAAGTATACAAACAGGGTTGAATGAAGTTCTTTTAACATCATGAAGTTTTTATCGGAGTTTGCAAAAAATGAGCAATTGCGTTCTTAATAAATACACTGGTGCTAGAATTTGTGTTGTCGCCATTTGGGGAATTAAGCTTTTCAAGTACTAATTTTTGGTGTAAGATATTGCGACAGTAACTGAATTAAGGGGCATTATCTGCTGCAAGAGAACAACCTGAAAGCATTGCTTTTAACGCAACTCTGTCGCAATAAATACTTAAACAGCAACCTGAGGAAAAAATATACTGTACTCGAAATTGACGATCCCAAGTTTATTAATCGAGCTAACGCTTTGCAGATGGGGTTGGTGGACACTAAACGATTTCATTCCAAAACACATCAATGGGTCTTTGCCTCCTCTGTTTTACGTTTTTCGATGTCGAATTTAGACTTCAAGATTCAAGAAAAGCTAAAATGACTTTACAGAAGCTGATTTGCTTTTCCTGGACCAAAAAGAGGTACAGATATTGGTTGATGTATGCGTAAACACAAACATATTGTTAGCATAGAGTTTTTTAGGCTTATTACCATATTCCTCTGTACATTAGCACGAACAACTTATCTAAAAACACACAAGTTATACCATCACTTATGTTTTAGAAAATAATGAAGTGGAGAATAAATAAATAAGCTAAGTCATTAAAGCTGCTCTTATTACTTAGCCTGATTTCAAATTGTTGGTCATTGGTCACTAAATCCCTGTAACAATATTATCATTGTAAAAAAATAATGTATGAATGTAATTATTCTCTGTTGTACCTTGGCTCGAGTTATGTGTCAGGTGGGGCCAAAGTAATGCATCCAACGTGGACACATTCCTAAAGGTTATCCGGGTGAAAATACTTTATTCATTAATTTTAATCATTTCATTTGATTTCCGACTGATAATTTAGCAGGCAAAAGGCAATGAAATATGGGGTGGTAATAAAAGCAAGGGAATCTGACAGGATTGCCTTTGGATTCTGTCAAACTTACAGATTTATTTTGAATGCAGCTAAATGCATATCTACGTTTTTTATAAGCAGCAATTATTTTGACTAGCAAATGGCTGGTGGTGAGTTCATTTAATTGGATTGCGAATTTAGCGTGTAGAAAGATAATATCATGTAATTTTTTTTATTGTTTTGCCGCTGTTTTAAATAGCCGTACGCCTTTAAAAGCCGAGCTTTTATTCTTGTGCAGTGTGCTTACATTTATGGCTTAGTGAAAGGTGTTACACATTATTTGAAGTTATTAACAATAATATCCACTTTCCTTTTTGGACATCGGTCTACTTATACATGAAGATAATTGGTTTAGCAGGAAAAGTGAACGCATAGAAAATATTCCCGTGTAGTACACACGTCACCGGACAAAAGTTCAAATCATCATTTTATTTTCCGGCGCATAAACTGTGGAGTCAAAACTTCTGATTTGAGCGATTCTCCTAGAGTGATTAATATGAAATGAATATGTGTAGAGGCACTGACTTGTGTCAGTGCTGTCGATTAAATTGAGGGAACTGCAAGTTGACACGCATTTAAAAAACTAATTACTCTCTGAAGTCACCAACAAATTATTTGTTTTTAAGTGGGGTAGACGATGCCTAAATCATAATGAAGTTCTTAAATATTTTTAAACAAATTAAATTTTACATCGGTGTTAAGGAGGTTTTCAACAAAAACACAAAAACCGTTCCTTCAAAAGGTGAATTTAAGTGGTATAGTATTAGCACCCTACGAAGCCATTTAAAAAAAATCGGCTATCGTATATGCTTTTATTTTCACCCGATTTCTAACAGTGTTACACTTATAAGCATATTCCTAAGACAAACCAGTCTATCAGTTTCAGCGTTTGCAGAGCAGAAATTAGAATAATAGCAGTGCATTAAATATCAACTAGCCATTTTTGTGGTTCCACCATTCTTATAAGAGATTGCACCGCCAAAGACCAATTTTAATGTAGGGCAAGAAGTTAAGAAAGGCTTATTAGCCAGTACGAACCATTCCATTTTCTGCATAAATGTTGACTTACATCATCCAAGAGAAGGGTAGCTTCAGCATTTCTGCTGCAAAAATATGGCTTACCTGACAAACTTCAGATATCTTAATACAATCTAGTTTTCCGAGTTGTTAAAGTCCAGCAATGCCAATAAGATATTGGTAAATGAGGTTCAACCAGTGGTTTACAGCTAATTACGCAGTAAAACAGTCTGCTCATGATTTTATTTGTAATAATCGCCACAATTATTCTATGCCTGTCACAGCTTGTTAACTTGAGCGATTCAATAACGCGGCATTGATGTGAAGTTGATTGACATAGACATGCGAGTAGAAAAAGTTGTTTAATGCTCCTCAATTCATATGCAAATCCATCGTGAGCCATCGCTCTGGACCGACATTCTAGCAACAAATGATAAGCAATTTTTACCTTATTCACATTGATACTGAAACCTTCCCCCTTTTCAGGGAGTCAAGATTTTAGCTGATCATATAGAGGCATAAGTTGGCCTTAATACCTTGGCCTGTAAGGCAGGTGTCAGCTTGCAAAGTCCAACAAATATTTTAGACAAAGAAGTCACAAAATTAACCAATACCAAAGAACTTTATGTTTTGCAGTAGAGATCAATCTAGGATTTGTAGAGGAAATTCAAGACCCATAATGCAACTGTCAAAATGAGTAGTGTCACCCTAGATTCTATCTCACTAATTAACCCATTAATTTTAGCACTATCGTTGGATGGACAAAGCAGGGCATAGTATATGCCTTTTGTTCTTACGTTGAAGTAGCAAACTCAAAGGATATATACAGCATTTAAGAGGCATTTAACACCAACGCGAATATTTGGAAAGGTGGAACGTTTAAACAAAAAGGTCTAAAATTCAGTATAGTTCACAATGTGGAGAAATTAAGCGTTTTGCTATTTCAGTCTGCTAATACTGGTAAAATATTGCATTATTTATAGCTTTAAGTAACCTGTAATTTTTTTACAGCAAAGTGGGTACCATATTAAGATAAAACCATTGTTTTAAAGCGCCTAAAACTATGCTATATTGCTTTAAGCTATGCAGAAAAAATTAAAAACGATCACAAAATATTTGGTACCGAAATAAGGGAAAACTTATCTGACATTGTTTTGGATGCTTGTGAGCATTTTACGACTTTCGAAATCGCTTTCTTTACGACTCTTCTGTAAGTAGACGGAGTCACTTATAATCTCGCTTGAAAATAAAATTTTGCTTCACCAAAATAAAATTATCTGACAAAGTACGAACTTAGCAGGCGCCACGGTTTTGGGAATAAAGGGAAGGGATTTACAAGTATATTCTGCAACATTTCCAGACTGGTGTTAGATTAAATTTTCCTGGAAATGTCAAATATTTTAATGCTTGCACAGGACGCTTAAAACTTTTGACTACTCGGAAGTACCTTTGTTAGTAATGCATTGGTTTGGAATGTTTTTTAATTGATACTATTCTAAGAATTGCAAAATATGACACAATATTACTGTGGCTTAATTTACCCACGTGGCAGTTATGACTGGAATGAAGGGAGTTTAGCGTTTTAATTTAAGGAACGTGTTTCTCAAAATTTGGAAGTCTTTAGCTACTATTGACTACATAATTCTACTAACATTCTTAATTTTCTGAAACATTATTTTACTTGTTAAGTGTAGCTTTCCTGTTTTATCTGCCTTAGATGCAGGCAAAATTCGTTAATGTTAGGTCCAAAAGCATGCATTAAATATTGCAGACCACATTGGAAACCAAAGTAAAGTGTTAAAAGAATTATTATGCTTTATGTTAGCACAACATGTATCAATGGTAAAATGGAGAAGCAGATGCATTTATCATTGGCGAAACAGATGATTCAACGTTCGCGACTTAAATTTGGCATCCAAAGTCAGAAGGAATTTTGCACGAGCAATCACAGTGTCCGCTTAGTTCTCGGCGGTCAATTTCCGCCAACTCTCTCTTTATTGGCTGACACACGCAACACGCTAATGGCAAACTAATCAGGCCAAAAAGTTATGACTACCTAAATGTTGCCTCTCTTCTCACTCCTTTACAAAACAACAAATCCTATTAATCGAGTGTTTTAGATCAAAGCTATTATTTCTAATTTCATTGCCTTTGCCCCATTTCTACTCCCTTTTTTAGATTTAGTGGTCTTTAATGACGCCTCTTTACATAAAACCGAACTCATATATCAATGTCTTTTGGATACCCATGTGAACCATTCCTCCAAAAGCGTGCCAAGCAGTCCCTTAAGTAGCGCAGATGACACCAAAATAGAACATTTTTTAAGGTTTACTGATTTATTTGCAAATTAGAGAACATACTGGAAGAATATTTTTCGCATGTATAAAGTAACAACCCAAAACGATCTTTTATATATGTTGCATATATTTGTTACTGCCAATAAATGCCATAACATAGTCCATTGAGCACACATATTTCATTTTAAAGTAATAATTGTTGATTAAGCTGCAGGTGGCATTACAAATAACCTATTGTTAATACATTACAGTAAGCCACGAGTATAGTAACTCATTTTTTGTTAAAGCCATATCTAGTATGATTTACCCACGCATTATTCCCCTATTTACAACTGCAGTGATATTCTCTAGTTCTTGTCTGGGGGAAATGGACTTCATTCCCCTTTATTTAAAGCCTTAGATGCATGCATAATATCTTTCTAATAATAGTCTAAATAAATGAAAGCCAATTTTCGAAAGGCAGCATGCTTGTTTATTGACCACTTTTCTAACAACAAGCAATTTGGGCAGTAGTCAAGAAATAAACTACCTCATCATTTATGAGTGTAAGTGCGTATGAGTGTCTTACTCATACAGCCATTTGAAAATTTCAATTTTTAATGCGGTGGAGGCAGAGATGTTTACAGGACTGAAATGAATTGCTGGCCAGTAGCTGGTGATTTAGCCTGCATACAAGCGTAATAGTAAATGAGAGTGAAAACGAGCACCTCCCCTAACGTTATTGGGGAAATGTTGTCAGCATTGATATCATCGGTGCAGTGGTGTGAATTACCAGGACGTGATTTCAGTGGATCAAATCCCTTCCGCATTGTGAAATGTAGCTTGAACACGGCTAGGAAACAACTGCTTTGAAAAATCTGAAAATACGGATGGATTTTTTATTCGTAGAAATGCTTCATACTAATGAACTTCGGCAAAACTGTTTTAAATTTCATCATCTTTTTGTTGAATTAATCTTCTAAAGTTAATGGGTGACTGACAACGAAAAAAATCAAGTAATTCCCTTTGTTGGAATAAAAAAATGCAGAATTATCTCACATCCTTTAGCATTTTAGGATAAAATAGACTCTATTTTAGTTGAAACAAAATCAAGGAATCGCTAGAGGTGAAATTGAGTAAAGAAATCGTGAATATTATTTAGAATAAACCAAGTCATCAATTATGAAAACAAATAACATTGTAAGAACTGGCTGTAATTAATCATGCGTAAAGGGGGTTACATGAGACGGTTTGCTCTACGATAGTAAAATCAAACAATCCCTCCTACAACAGAGATGCTTAAAATGACAAATGATTGCAACTTCCAAAATGAATTTTCTGAGGTGCCCATATAAATCTAAGTAAATGTTAGGAACTATTAGGATTGTACAAATATGCATTTGGCAAAAATATTACAAATCAAAAATATGTTTAAGCATTTTGAACAAATCTGGTTATTTAGAAAATTTCTTCACTACAGCAAAAAGTAGTGCATCTTAATTCCTAAGCGAGTACTTTGAACTTCTTGCATTTTTACACAACTTTCATAAATCTGGCAAATACTAACATTTGCCGTTAATCATTGTTAAATGGAGAAACAGAGCTAGCGTATTAGGTAAAGGGGAACTTTTAACTAATACAAAAGTAAACATAAAACCATAGTCAGTTATGGCGTTTTACTTATAACGTTTACTTAAGAGCATCCAAAATATTTCGCACATGTGTAATCGCCACTTAATATTTGCATAATACGACAGATCGGTTCAAGTGCGTTTAAGAATTAAACTCTGATTCAAAATTCTTTCAAGGGCTAATTATACATAATCTGTCAATATGGGCTTCTTTAGGTAAAATTCGTTGAAAAACTTTAGTGAAAAAGCTAAAATAGTTCATTAGTTGCAATCCAAGAGGTCCCCAATGCAGATATTTTTGAAATTATTATTAATTATGTCTCTGTTCCCCGCGTTAGACAAAATTCGCCTCTCCTTTGCTCTATTCATTATTGCTTAAAATGCAGATAAGCACTTTTACAACCGAGGGTGATTTTATTCCAAAGCGTTGCAAAAAATAACGCCCAGAAATTCGGCAACAAACGGTGCGTGTCTAATGACCAAGCAGTTTGCCTTACCGTTCTTCCGTCCTGGTCGCTCAAACCATAACAACCAATAGCACCGGTTTTTACTCCTAACATTTCATCTTAAAAAAAGCCGACTCAATTTTACTGTAGAACATCTGGATGGTTGAGTTCAAACCAGGAAATCAGTCAGGCTCTTTCCTTGACAATGTATTACAATATTCACATATGCAACCACCACCTTAATCTGATATTTCTAAGCAAATAACTAGAAGGATTTCCCACTGAGTGTTTAACTTTTTATAGAGAGATTGTTCGGTTTCCTCCTTTTAAGTAGTGCAAACATACCAGTAAAATTACAAACCCGAGTGCCATTTGTGGGAATTCTGCAACATTCAAATACCATGGAAACAATGTATGTGATATAATGTTGGGAAGTATACTTTTGCAACATTTAAAAAAGTATGATTGCCATTGCACGCCGTGTTACAAGAACTAACATTACTTTTTGTTTAAATCCATTCTTTTTACGGAAAAGCACTTGTTTATCGAGATCACATCTTTCTCTGATCAGTCAATTTTTCCTCAAAATAATCGATTTTAACTGGTTTATGCGGCATCAACTTCACTGTCGTTCAAAGACATCACAATGATTGTGCAAAAGTCGAAGTATATAAGTAATTTAAAGTAAGGAATTTGATGTTAGAGCTTTGAAATCGTAGTAGGCTTAGGTTTGGCGCTGTAATCTGTTTCATTTTACAAATACCTATTTTCACAGCAAGAACTGTTAAATATCTTCTACAATATCGTATTAAATATTCGTAATACTTCAGTGATACCCGTCTGCAAGAGTCTAAACCAAGAAACTATTAAGAGGGAGGTATTTACTGCTTGAACTCATAGGTCCAGAATTCTAACTAAGAAGCATCGTGAACCTTCTCATCGAGCGTGTCTTCACGTAAGAAGGAGTACTAATTGCTCCTGAAAAACATTCACTTTTACAGTGAAACCTCAAAATACGCTCAAGTATTTCTGCTTGAACATATAACATTAGAAACTTTACTTAATTTACTTTACCTTCCGAACTCTCAACTTATTCACGATACATAATTTGTTTGAATTCCACTTTGGTACGCTGCAAAGCTGTACATTTTTTCACACGCATTTTGCGTTTTTTGCAAGAAACTCTCTGCATTGAATAACTGCGCAGATACAGATGTATTGTGGCAGGTTGTTATACACTAGAGATCATATCGTGATTAAAGTGCTCGATTTATTTAGCTGGTAAATCCCTACGATGCTAACTGTGCCGGCTAAGAAATTGGAATCTGCTAATACGATCCTGTTTAGAACTCTCTATCATGACCAATAGCATCGTTTACGTATACTAAGAAAAATTACCCTAATCATTCTAAGAAGTCTTGGACTAAATCTATAATGAATAAAGGCCTCATTACACAAATTCTATGCTAAAATTTCCATTTTTCTTAACACCAGCCAATTTAGAACACGATTTAATTAAACGCATTAAAATAACTCTAACGTTTGAAGCAATTTGGTATAACAAGCCTAAATGCTTGTTCTTCCATATAATTTTCTGCAGAAAAGGGGCTTAGAACATTGAATAAGACGGTAAATGCAACTGTTTTCATTAAAAAGCAGCGCCACAGGAATATATTGCAAAATTCTTCAAACTAATTGCTGGGAGGCATTCCGATTTAAAAACTCATATAGGCAACGCTTGAACAAAACCCTTGTGACATCCGCTATATATATATATTTTGTAAATACATTTTTAAGCATGTAAAAAAAACAATAACGAAAAAGTACACTAAAGGTCCCATTTTTGAATTCTGAGAGCGTCCTAAATAGATTCTTATGGCTGAATCTTACTAAGTGTATTAAAATAATTGCTGAACCATATTTTTACAAAGTACTGCTCCATTCTACTCGGTTCACTCTGAAGTCTAAATACAAACATTCTAAGGCTTGACTTTTAGTCGTGGCCTGTATCTGCAGAAATAAGGACTATGCAATCAATCCCTTTTTTGTCAAATACAACTCTAATGTAGGAACAGGGTCAAGACAAAGCAAAAATTTACTGGTGCAAATATCTGAAGATCTGTCGACCCAAAGCAGGCGTGCTAACAGTGGGGACTCAACGGGATTATAAGGCACATAACAATATACTTTAATAGCAGAGTAGAAAAGAGCATATCAGGTGAATCAAGGTATAAAAGTGCCAATGAACCATGCTTCCTTTTGATCTAATGGAGCAGTAGTCCTTACATCTTCCGCAAAGACTTCAAATCCAGACCCTGCGACACTGAGCAATTTCTTCACTAGATTTTCTGCCGGCATAAAAACTGAGTTTTTAAGGGGCACACATAAAAAGCCTTATTTTTCGTGCAAAACGTCAGTAGCACAAATCATTTATTTTTTTCCAATGGGTCTCCAAAGAATGACAAGCTAGATCTAGTTATGGTACTTCATATCAATGCTGTTAGATGAGCAAAGATTGAAGGCGCAGACCGTTTTGTAAAAAAATAGCATTTTAAAAGTATTAACTTAATCTAATTTTTCAAACACACTTTTAAAACTAAGCTTTAGTCAAACGTCTGCAGAACTGCTGAAATAACATCTTTAGCGCAACTATCGTGATACAAACTTAGTGGTCTTATATGAAGCAAACCACAACTAACTCAGGCTACAAGGATTGGAAATCTGTGAATGCTGTGAGAGACATTTAGTTCTGAAAACTGAAAGCAGATGTGCGAATCCTTTTAATCCTTTAAGAGAGGAAAGAGTGATTGTTCTTGGCCTTAAAACTGGCAAATATGATGTGTTCAAGCTCTGTGCGGCCGTTCAAATAAGTTTTAGTACTTTATTAATTTAAATGCTGTAAAGTAAACATAAATCATGTGCAAATTAATTGTCAAAGATAAACCACCTGACACATTTATTTGGGAATTCCATGTGTACTCTCATCCCATAAAGTAAACTTGGCTTGAAGATCAGTTTGTAAGTTCTACCAACACTTTAAAGAAAAAGTAAAAAGGACATTTGAGGTAAATACATATAATAACGCGAATCAGACTGTTTCCATTAATGCATATCCATTTGCCTTTCAACTTGCATTAAGCACTGAACTACTCAGTATTTTTTACCTTTTAATTAGATGCTATTTACGTCGATTTAAATTTTGATGCTCTGCAAAACTAATGCACGAAATGTCCCTAGGATTTGCTAACTCATTGTAGGGAAAAACTTGCGCTAGATGCTCTTAGTTAAGAATTATTGCAGGGACACCATCAAAATGTGTTGTTCACTAGTGCATGCATTTTACTTGCTTTACAGCGTCGGCTTCGAGGGTAATTAAGCGGGGAGCAAGCATATTTCGAATAAGTAACTGCCAAAATTATTCATTAGGAAAGACAATAAGGAGTAAGTTTACTTACTTGACGAAATCCTCTAAAGTAATTTTGTTACCTACTTTAGTTAAATAAACCTAGAGCAGTTATGTTGTTTAACGCTAAATCATTTCGCAACTCCAAAATTCCTACAATATATATTTTTATCGCTTTTTGAGAAGCCACATACTTTTGCACTGGAAGAAAATAAAAAGTAAGAAAAACTTTGTCTGCACATGGAAAATGTTTTAGGTACTCAAAAACGTCACGAAGTAACACCTCTGTTTCTAAAATGTTGAATAATGTAGAGTGCAGATAGAGGTGCGGGGGATGGAATGGACGGTATTCCAATGGGAAGAATGCACAACCTCTAAGCTTATTATTTATTGAAATCGTTTGAGAATTTTAAGGTTCTAATTATTTATCGTCTGCAAATTATTTTAACATTTTGACTTCTAAAGTTCCCATTCCTTTTTACATTTTCCCAATTGCATTAGGCTGCAGCCATTTGGTCATAAGAATTTCGTGATTTCGCCAATATGACTGCTTGCAATAAGGACATCAAAAAGGTGTATATAAAAGTCCTGCATAATCAGCTCACTTTGATTTGCCATAGTTTGAAATAACCAAAAATTAGAGCACAAATAAGAGGCCAATCTTGTTTTCTTTTATGTACAACTACCTTTTAAAATATATCTTGCAAACTGTGACACCACGTGTACCTTCCTCTTCCCACGGGCTTAAGTATTGCAGACTTAGTATAGAGGCGTTTGTAGGCGAAACCTACTTTTTACTATGGACAAAATAATTAATTATTAATGAGAAACTAGCAACAAATTGTGGAGTAATCGTACAAAATGTATTTTTTTAACATATTTACGCAAAATTTAACAAGATTATTGCATCAGTTGCAATATGGGCTGGTTTGTTAAATGAATTGTGTTATGATGGTAAAAGCCGGAACAAAGTTAGCGCATTTCCCAGAACGGCTTGGTGTGACATGCTTATGGAGCACATTGTGCACTAAACAAGTTTAAAATATTTTGTGTGCTAACATTAAATATCATTTTTCAACTATTTCAAAAAGGCCTGTGACAAGAAAACACAGCGAATTATAAGGTGCCCGAACCAGATCGGTGCATGAAGAAGTAATGAAAGGAGTAGTTGTCTTTTGACTTTATGAAAATACTTCATTGTTAGCCAGATATCATGACAAGCTTTTCCGTCATAAGAGGATCATAGGAGGCTGAAAAGAACCGAACCGAATTACTTTGTTTTCAGCACAATACTTTATCTCAAATTTACCCAAATTGATCCAGCTTAAACCTTTGCTGTACTTTGGTTGCTCATAATATTAGATTTCACTTTCTTATAGAAAGCCGTATAACTTGTTCTGGTGCTTTAGATAATGAACTTTAAAAATGTCAGCATTTTGTGACTTGTCATAAAGTTAATGAAGCGAGAAGTTGTAACAATGAGATAATCCTACTTTAATACCAGAAACTATATGGTTTTTTAGGATTATCAAGTAGAAGTCCCCTTTTATTTATGCACAGAAGGATATGAAACCAAACTGTTCATGTCGACATGAAACATTCATCATATTGCGGTTGTGAGACGTCGCGCGCCAAACCCTGTTTTGGCTCGAATAAACATTTAATACGTGTTATTTTTACGCATTTGACAATGTGCATTTGATTTTCCTGTTTAAACAAATTTGAAATCCATTTATTCCTAGCATGTCATGTTATTTCAAAATGTGCATTCAGCATCTACCGGTCCGTTTTCGGAGAACACATTTTTGTTAAGCTAGATTAGTTATATGTACGAGTATAAAACGGATACTCAACACTCCGAGACATCATTTTGCATCTACCTTCGACATTCCTTCCTTTATCTAATCATATGCAGACCATTTGGAACATTCTACAACACTACCACTCATGCGATAAACTTGCATTGAAGGGATAAAACTTTTCTGAGGTAATATTCTCATGATGGAAAGATAACAAAGAGTAAAATGAGATATATCATTGAAAAGGGTGTGAGAGACATTGAGGATGAGGTGATGTGTGCGGAGATCGGATCGTCGTAGAAACCGTCGTTGACGTATCGGGCGTGAGGGAAGTCGCTCATAACCTCTGCAT
>CABFON010000137.1:0-14901 GCA_900683695.1 Echinococcus oligarthrus
GCTAGCGGGTGTGAGAGCTTTGAAGAAGCCGCCTTGTAGCGGAAGGGGGCTGGCAGTCTCTGTGCGCGCATGCAATCCCGTTAAAGCTGCAGTAAATCAGGATCAGCCTGAAGCGTACGCACTGACACACACAACACACAATAATAGCCTTATGATTGTGGTCCTATTCAAACAACATGAAAAGTAGGTGGATTTGTTACTCTGCTGGTCCTTAAATTGTCCATTTTTAATGACGTGATGAGCCGGATACAAGAATGTGATGCCTAAATTTGATAACGGATTTGGAAGCAAATGGGCTATCAAAGTTATACCAAAGTTGACATGCAGAAATCCACAAAAACGATCGAGGAATCATGCAATAATCAATTGCTTAGCATATCAACCTTCTATTCTGCATGTTCTGCACTTATATTTGACTACACTCGAAATAAAGGCCGTATGGTGTTATCTGCAATAAAATTTGAGCGGTGGACACTGAACTTTTCCCTGCTTGAAGTGTATAATCCCAGCAATTTCCCTTCCTCATGTGCCGGTACGTAGGCTGACACCTCAGCTAAGTTATAAATAGAATCCAATTCTGCCCGTTGCGCCTATGGAAAATATCGGACATATTATTAAGAGGAACATGTATGGACTAAGGTGGAAAGTTGCTTGCCAACTGGTGGAGATAAAATCTTGCGTTTCTTCATTTGTGCATCTTGAATAAATGCTTATTTGGCTTCAAACCAAAAGCAAAGCAAATTAAGATAGACCCGTTAGAGCAACCACTGTAAAGTAGAGTCGAGCTCTTTCCCTCCCTAAATGTAATTTGAGATTTTACCACTCAAAAACATTAATAAAAGATACGATGCCACACCAGGCAAGAAAAATACACGTATGTAAATTGAATTACTTTCGTGAAATTTAAAAGTGTAGCCGAGTGAAGCCAACAGAATCATAATTATTAGAATGATTTTTACACGTTAGAACTTCTAACTAACGGTCATAGGTTCCCAAACCTTGAAGCTACTATAACATCTGGTCAAACAGCAATCACGGCATCAAAAAATCAGGGATGCCTAATAGTGTGTGTAAGTCGGAAACTGCTTTATTAAATTAAATTTGGAATTTCATGACATGGATCATAATGACCCTTAGAGTTCACTCAGGATCTTCGCAGCCAACTCTCTGCATTGCTTAGGCATGTTAGCAACTAATTCAATCAGGTGCATTTTAAATTATTTTAAATATCACTGTTAAATGCAGAACTTTGTCTAATCAGTCTGGTAATTTTTAATTGTGTCTTCATAATTTTCATTAATCTTTTAGCAAATTCAAGGGGAAATTGCTCATGGGCTTAAGATCTATTTGGGCAATGAAAGTGGTCTGTGGAAGGACTTAGCTACCCGACTCACCCAACCTAGGATGAAATGCTACTGCATCAGTGCACGAATCATTTTTAAATAGGATGAAGTTGGGTTGTTTGATCCTATGCTCCCACCTAACCAAAATTTCCTGCACCTTGGAATTTATAGATCCTAGATTTAATTGTTCAGAGCCCAAAAATTTAAAAGGTATGCATAGTTAAATTAAGTCAAGAGCGAAAAGTTTAATTTCTTTGGGGCATTGTAATTTTCAACCAACTTCGAGGTAGATTCGCATGATAGTATTGAGAAAAGGTTTCAATAAATTGTGTGAGTTTTAGTAAATTTGTGTTACAATACTACACTTTTTATATGCACTTGGCATTTAGTGTTTTACGTTAAAGATTCTGAGTTATTTAGTGTCGAATGACTATATTAAGAATTTTTTTGACAATTTTGACAGTTTAATATAATTTATCACTTGTATTCTACTGTCTATGAAACTGTGAAATCGGATCAAAACATTCTTTGAATCAAATTCTAAATAGCTTTGCTGAAAATTGCGCAACCCAAACTAAGAAAATGCCATTTGCACAAACTGAATCACTATTCATCAAGGAGGTTCCGTGAATTTCAAAACGTGTGTGAATTTCCAATCTACTATTTTTAAAAAAGCAATCGTTAGTCTACTTTTACCTTTCATCAACTTCTACAGATTTCTAAGGAGCTCGAAAGCAAAAGTTGCTGATTGCTTTATTTGTGTTGATGTCCTCAAACCTGCATTTAATGTAAAAATGTAGCATTATGAACATTGACACCTTGAAATCACTTATTTGAATGGCTTCCCTTAGTGGGCCGCGGATAATTAATGCTGTTACTTTTGATGTCATATTTCATTCTTGTAAGACGGAAACTATTTTGATTAGCAAAATCGTTTTGAAATTGCATGTATATAGTATACGTGATGTCACAATTTAACAAAAGTTTGTTAGTAGACTTATGTCTCCACAAAATACGCCCTAAAAATTGGAATACTAAGGTTTCAGGTAATTTTAATATTTCTGATACCCTAGGATGCAGACTTGTATTTTACTTGTTTCTACAGAAAAAATTATTGTTATGCAACTTAGCCACACTTCCGATGTTTCTATTCGGGCATAGGAATTATCGGAAACTCTCGTGGAATGCAGTTTAATTAGGAAGAGGCGGGAGAAATGACCTTTAGCCAAACCCTTTCTGCCCTTGCTGTCAAATAAACAAGCTGGCAACAGGCAGACATTTCGGTGAATGCGTTCAGTCAGATAATAGATATGTGGAAGCGGGAACTGCACTGCATATACACATACAATGCACAAAAACGTAAAAGTGAGATTTTTTGTGGTCTCCAATGAACAACTACTCTTCTCTCCTTTCTGAAGAACTAAACACGAATGTCACATGTTAACGAGGAACGTTGAAAATTATTTTGTTGTTGAATGCTTAATATGTATGGCCTATTAAAATCAAATCGCTCTACTGCATTATAGGTGAAAATTAGGTGATCAAAGAAAAAATTCGTCAGCTTAACCTCAGCGTCTTCACATGCTTATAACAACTAAACTGTCAACTAAATTTAAACAAAATCCTTGGTTCTTTTCATGTGGCTATCTTTAGAAAGTATTTTTGAAGCAATACATAAGCATTTGAAGTATACTGGTCACGTTCGCGATTGGGCTCATCAACATTAAAAGTGATTATAATAGTTTATAGTTTGTAAAATTATAAATAAAATGCCTTATTAGTCTCCACTTTTGTCAAAAAATAATTAGGCATCTAAGAAAGAATTTAAGCCATGAGGTACTAGAAATAATGTGTGCTGATGTCAATACTTCATGCATAGTAACTCCCACTTATTCAGTGGGAGATTATGCAAAATAACTATCTGACCTTATAACTTGTGTTTCGCCATTTCAGAGTTGCGTTGATGAATCAGCTTAATTTTGAAAATAATGCATAGGAAGCCACTTCAGTTACGGCAGGCCCCAGTGGTATTCCTGGAATTCGTAGTGCTTTTGGAATTATGCCTAAAATTGCTCTTGAATTTGGTAGTGCTACCTATGCTGGGTACTCTAATTTTAAAAAGTATTTATTTTTACTTTTGGATCTAAGCAACCAGTGTCAAAAACTGGTCCACATCATGATCGTCTCCCAGGAAATACCATTAACTGCATTTTGAGCTTCAGCGGCATTATTTGCTGCCTTGACTTGAAGCTTTAAATGTTCCCTTTAAAAAATTGTCTTTTGTACCAGAATTTAGAATTAAAAGGAAAGGTTTTGGTTAAAAAAACCTTTCAAAACGTCAATTTGCTTGGAGAAACACAAATTATTATAAGAAAATACTTCAATAGTTCTTGGCTATAATAGCCTGTTTAGGATCCTACTCTTAACAATGCCCATCATTTGTGTGCAATCGTTTAAATGAACACTCAAACAAGTGCTTGTAAGCATAAAACGAGTAACATACCTTGCAAATTATTTGTTTATTTTCATTCATTTGATCACTCCTTATCTCGCGTGACCAAGTTAAAATTCGGACCGAAAATTCGGTCAAAGTTGTGGTGTCAAAATATTTAGAAACCTACAGATTTTGGACCACTTTTGGCTATGCTCATGGGAAAGCCAAAAGATTTCTGAAAAAACCTGTGCACTAGACTAGTTTCAGTATTGACATGCAGAAGTTAGTTTTAACAGGTTTTATGTAGGTTATGATTAATTGTGATCTCCGTAATGGTTTGCAGAGGAACTTTAGATGTCAAATAGTCGCAGCCTAAACGCTTGTCGATTTTATATGATTTAATTTTTAACAATATACACCAGTCTTTGATCTATACGAACTAAAATCAAGCTGACCACCTTCTCACTACATTTGCGTTAATATAAATAGAGTTTAAATGTGCTAAGGTATGCCATTCTACTCCTGTATTATTTGGTATCTTATGATGTTTATTAGGATTGGATAAATTATTTCTTCTACTTCCAACTGTTTTGTTTTTAGTGACACACTGTCTAGCGCCATCGTAGCTGAGTAGTGATCCAGTCAAAGGTGTAGAAAAGCCTTATCCTCGTGAAAACTATAAATAAGACCAAGAAATCTTAATTTAACAACCTTCTTTTATTTATAACATTAATCAACTGACCCCAAGTTACTTAAGTTAAACTGTTCATGTGTTTCGTTTTTATCTTATTTTTATGTGAAGATTGTGCGCGAATAAGTGGACGTACCAGGTTTTGCAGTCGTCAATATTCCACCAAATGTAGCACAATAATTTGTTTCACAGTGCTAAATGTAACTATGTATCCGACAAGTAACTGAGTGATGCTTAGTTTAATTACCATTGACAAGTAGATTTAACTGAGAGTATCATTTTATTGAATTGGTCAGATAAAACAGTAACTCTATATCATTCATGTAAATAATTCTTTTAGATCAAGTGAAACCTTGACCTCCCTCAAACCCTTAACTACTGAATTCCGACAAATTACCACACTGTAAACGGAAATTTAATAAAATACTACTTCTTGTCACAACTTCTTTTGTCAACTTCTGTGTAAATACAAAAAAGAGTGCTCCATTTTTATGCAAATCATAACTTTGACTCAAAGCTGAAAACTGTGGCCTTTAAAAACTCTACCACTAAAATGGTTATTTAAAGTAATCCTGCAAAGTAATTGCAACACGGATCCTAAAATATACAAAATAAGTCCACGATTTAAATGCTTTAGCATATGCAAGCTTTTTAACGTTGAAGAACCCATGATAGGTGTTTTCGAAAGGCAAGCACAACTTGCGACACTTCAGAGCAAAAGTTCGCGGGCTTGCAGGCGTACTTGGAATGGCATTTTTAGCCGATAAAGCGCACAGAAAAAGCCCATAAATATGGCTAACTTTGGAATAAATAAAATGCTTATAAATAACATTAATTGCGTTGGATTTGAAAGTTAAAACAAAGGATACTAGACTAAAAATGACGCTAGTGTTCTAGAGTTTGGTGTTGAGCAGTTGGTGCAATGACTTTCCTCATTCGCATGCAATCTTACCTAAAGGGGCAAGTTCTTAGCCCCCTTCTAGTCTACCTTATAGGAAGGGATTTGCCTTAAAACAAGTAATTTCTGTCGTATAAGTGCAAAGAGAAGTTATTTTGCAGTTGGATGGATGTTGAGATTTAAAACCTTTTTTAAAGACTGGTCTTGACCACGCTAGTACAAAGCTTTGACCGGTCATAACTCACTGATATCATGTAGAGGACGATGCAGTTTATGAATTCATTTATGTGTATTGGGAGTTACTAAGTTTGTAATTAGGCAATTATGGGACATCAACACTGTCAAGAAAATTTCACATTTGGTTAAATTTGTGAACGGCTTTTCAAAACCTGACATTTTTGTGTCACAATTAATTTAGTGCTCGCTTTTATAACTCGAAATGAATATGAATGAAACAGTAATTTATGCATCTGTCATAAAGGTACAGACTTACTTTTTACTGGAAGAAACGTTTAAATGAATGAGTATTGAGTTTATGGAGAGACGGATAAGGAATATCTGCCAAATAGATGAAAACTCTGTCTACGGCATAATCTTACCTGATTTACGCACAGCGGCTTGCCGTTTTCTAAACCTAGTTGGGGATGATTCCAGTTCAGGATACCTTTCAATAAATGCCTACACAGTTTTGAGGCTGTTTTATTAATGTTAGCATAAACAGACGTCTTTCACTCCGTGAAATTTACGCCTCACTACACAATCGGACCGCATTTTACTCACTTCGGTCACACTGTTTGTCACTACATTCCGTACAAAATGTAGCATATTTGCATGATTCTCTACCGCCCACGTTACCATTAAGATTCCATAATTGTTAAGATGTGATGGCGCGTCAATGGATACGCCAAAATTTTGCTGCCGTGAATGGAACAACTGTAGAAGAGAGCAAAATCACATGCTATAGATGTAAATGCTCCAGTAGAAATGCTTTTTACTTTACTGAAAATGAAACACTAAACTACTTAAATGTAACCTCGAAAGGTAATCAACTGAATCCAAGTTAGGTGTTTTTATAAGTGATTGTGTTACTAAACTAAGATTCACTTAATTTTCCCGAAGGCTTACTGTGACCAACTCAAATAGATGGATCTTTACTCATCTGAAACAGAAAAATCACAAACTGGCCCAAAGGGAGAAAACCTCATTGTAAAATTCATTATTTTTAAGATTATTTGTCACCATTCAACGTGAAAACTTCAAAGATTGCATTGAATAGGTAATTGTTATGGAACACATTTGAAGGACAATTCCTAACTCTAATTTCCGTCTAAGGTATGCAATTAAACTTCATTCCATAGTTCTGACTTTGTTGACAGTGGAGCCTAGAGAGCAAATTTTATTCAGCATCATCCTTACGGAGAAGATATGCTGATTTAGCAAGTTATCATAACTTATTTCCTAAGTCAGGTTGATCAACGTGTATTGTCGGAAAGCACGATAGCACTTTGATCCATTTTTAAGCAAAGCATTGTCGTTACTCAATCAAATTTACAAAACTCAGATAAAAATAGGACCTTCTTTCCTACTTTGCTACGTCAACAATGCAATCAAGATGTGCATCTAAGAATTTCGTAATAAGGCCTTTGAAATTCACTTAAAGTGCATATTATCCTTAATTTTAAAATTTTAACTATAGCGAAGTTGCGTGAATTTTGTTAATTAAATTCAGGATCTGATTATTAGAATATTGAGACTTTTCGGATTTTATCATCAGGTTTCAATGAACGATTTGGCAATTTAAAGGATTGCAAATCTATTTAAGTACTAATGCATGCTTCGACATAGTCCATAATTGACAGAGGTTGAGAAGGTCATCAGTTTCACTGGTCAGAAGCGCTTCGTATATGTTCGTTGCTTTTGTAGCTACTCTACTCACAAGTTAGCTTAACTTATCAGGACCTACCCAGGTGTGATAATGGTTAGTTAAGTAGACTTAGAACTGACTCATTTTCTCAAGTTTATCTTTTGCTAAAAAATGAATTCAAATCCAGATTTATAAAAAGCAAAGCGTCAACTAAGAGAGGAGTTAAAAGGGTACTCTGTGCGTCTAACTGAAGTTATCATAGAAAATTTTGATTGTTAATCCCATTAAGTAATACAAACAGGGTGAGCAAAATGAAAATGTCATCAAAAATTGCTTCTTTTATCACAGGACTTGTGAAAGGCCAGCCTAGAGATAGACTACTGTCTTTATCTTTGCCGTTTAAAAAGTTACGTTATGAATTTGCATTACCGGTAGAACCGATGTCGCTGTGCCTGAAGTGCATGTAAACTCCATTCTAGTGGATCCGAAATCGACATGACAAGGCGGATTATGATTGAGGTATGAATTAAATAGTAGAACTAAAGTTTTTACCCTATTTGTCGACTGGGGACACGTCATTCGATAAGGTGGTCATCTATTTTCCCGGGAATGTGTTACGCCCAGAGCATAAGGAAAGATTACCCTTCTTTTACCTTTTTTGTGCTTGCGTAAATGGTAAGGTCTATGAGGCAAATACATTAAAGCTACTTTTGTGAGAATTTGGTGAGATCAAAAAGGTACCCATTTGATTAATTGCTTAAAGTAAGTGAGTGCCCCAGCAAATTTCCCAAGTATCCACAAATTTGCAGGCTTGCTATTAAAAGTTCCTTTTAAGCCAAACAAATTTCACCTAATAATTAATCATCCTTATTAAAGATGAGTTACCTTTCTAGTTAAGGTAAAGTGTGTGTCAGTTCACCCTTTGTAAAGTTGGAAAGCATAGCCTAAATGTGAAGAGAGCGAGTATTTTCTGCTTTACCGAAACTGCATAAGTTTCAAGCTGTTTTGTTTGAAAGTTAGAAACTTGGTAAAATCTCTTATGAATCGACGTTGACGCCCGAATCCTTGGCGCATCAATTCTCCTATTTTGCTTTTGTTGAAGATAACTGAAACAATGAAATCACTGGAACTTGCATTTTTCACAAATTTTTCTTTGGTCTAAGAACACTCGAAACGATCGCGCAAACCGCTTTTGCTATTAATTTCTTGCAGAAATAACATACGGTCACACTATGAGCCTTTGCCATGGTACATTCAGATACTTCAGAAATTTTTATGAATTCCGTACAACATTATTTCTGATGAAAGTAAAGCATAAGTTAATTTGTAAATGAAATATACTTGAAGGTATTAAAATCAAACACGTTTTATGCTTGGGAATTGAATATGCTTTGGAGTAAGTAACAATGATAATTCGCAATTTGATTGCACAGGTCTGATCAAGGCCATCATGAAAAAAAGCGACAGAGAAACTGATGTGCATATAAACTATTAAATTATCTGATAAAATTAGGAAAGTTCTTTATATGAATGGCAATTACTTTTCGAAATCTAGGCGAAACGCTATCATTTAAGCTCAAATTTTGGATGGCTGCAGTAACTCTTAATTCGTCCAGTGCATTTAATCACTAGTTTGGAAATGAATGCAGTTAAGCTAATCTCGACAATGACGGTGTGTCATCCAGTGGCTGCTTTAAAATTTAAAAGCTATGGAAACCGGAATTAAAAGACTAAAACGCTAAAGCTTTAATCGCTTCCTGCCATTTGCTCTGTAACAAGCACACAAGAAGTTTCCAGTCACTAGGTCTCAGCAGGACGATCATTGCTATTAACTTATACAAGACACAGAATTTACCATTATTACCAACAAATAAGGCTGTAATGGGAATCTTACAGTCACCGTATACTGTCCGATTAAACACTAGTAGTAATATAACTTATAGTTAAAAAACTGCAAAAATAAATATTCACAATACAGATTTTTCACACTTCATTATCATTAGGGAATTTCGGATCTTGAGAAGCTGTGTGAAAAGATTTTACTACCATTCTGGGAAAATACTTAGCCACTGTAAAAGCTGCATTGTAATTTTGACTATTTTGGTTCCTCGTGCTTTCATGACCTACTTCACTCTTTGATTAAATTATGTGAAAGAATGTAAAACTGAATTTTTTTGACCCTTGACAATCTGACGCATCATTGTCCGTTAGATGCATGAAAATGAACCTGGAAATACCTGACTACCCAAATTATTTTGACATTCCACTAATCAAAGACTTAAAAATGTCTGCATTGATATTTAGATCTTTACTTTTTAAATGGATACCAATTTGGTTCCACACTTAAACATTTCAGGCAATGATTAAAGTACTTTCTAGTCAATTGCAGTATTTGGAAACCACTTTCTGGACTTGGAAATGAATTTTATTTTTCCCAACTTTTGCAGATGAGAGCGGTTACCTAAAATCTCTAATGCAGAAATATTTTAGCATTATTTATGATTGATGGCCAGATAATTAGCGCAAATTATCTCAGCAAAGTTCATATTAATCACAATCTTTTTTAAATTTGCGTCAGTTAACAAGCTTCTCCTACAGGGTAACTAATTTGGTTAAATTCGAGACCATTAACTTCAAACTTATAATAAGTTTCTCCAAAATGTAATGGGTGGATTCACTTCAATACTTATTTGGTGTCGGTATTGCTCTAATTCTGCGCAGAAAATTCTCGTCAGTGAAGTAAAATTATTTGAATTGGTGTGCTAAAACCAGGGGTTTTCAAGGTATATCAGGCTCTCATCATCACCTCCCAGTATTCTCCACCCTAATTCGTCATGGTGAGGCAGGATTGTCTTCGTATTTATGGTAAATAGTTTGCTGCAGCTATCACGACACGGGATTCACAAGAGGGTACACACACCGGCTCGGCTTCTGGGTCCCTTTGCTCTGCTACTCATGAGGTTGTGGGCTACTAAAGGTCAAGCTAGATAAAGAGAAATATAGTCATTTTATCAAATGTACTTTTTTATGCAGCCTTCTCTACTATGCACTTAGCAACTATTTTGTTAATAAGTGTGTGGTAAAGCATTAATTGTCATTGCCTAGAGTTGACGGATTTTTAATGATTATAGTGTAGCGTGCATCATGAATAAGTGGTTGGTTTCCAAAATTTCGAAACTCATTACCAAAAATTTCAAATACTTAAATAAATTAAATTACTGAAGTTATAACTTGTTACAGATTTAAAAAGTTACTGTTATATTCATTCACTCGTAAAATTTCCAGTAAGCTGGATATGTGATTTAACAAGAATACTTTGGTTATAAAGCTCCGCTGTTGGGTACAAGCATCACCTAAACATTAAAGTGATTAAATTATTCCTATTATTTTAAAAATGGAGATAGGGGGACTTGTAAATCATCAATCTGTACTATAAATACTCTAATAACCTTGTAATTGGTAAGTAAAAGGTATACCAAGATGACCCGTCAACTGTCCACTTTTAACTGTTACATCATTTCATTAGAAGGGTTATATTTTTGGATCATAGGCATTAAGATTCTGCGCAAATAAATTTCTTCCCCTTCTCGCTTACTTAACAATGCTGTCTTCCTGGAATCCAGACTTCCCGTGTGCATTGTGGATGAAGACAAAAGGAATTTATCAGTCCGATAGAAATTGCTCTCCATTTTACCGTTGATGAGACTCTGTCGACTTAATAATCACTTTTGGATTCGAAAAAAAGCAGAGCCTTAGACAAGTTTCGCATAAAACGTGAGCATCCTGCATTTATCACTCTCATAATCTTACTTGGATAATGGTACTTTGAGCTACTAGCGCACACAAATGGTTATTTAAGCAGAGTTTTCTGTTTTGTCCTAAATAAAATATTAAGTGTAACACTTTGGCCCAGTTTTCTCCAAATATAATCTTGAGAACATTGCCTACCAAATTTTAAAAATGGTGTTGTTTCCTTGTAATGCCTTGCACATATAGAATCTGATGTAGGGGAATTGAGGTAAAACGCTTAGTGAACTTAGTAAAAATTTAACGAATTTAGCCGAATATTCCAGAAGAAAAAAATGTGGATCTAAGATTATCAAAGTTGAGAATATTTTACTAATAAAACATTTTGGTTCGGCTAAAAGGGAACGCATAGAGGTTTATAACATCAAAGAGCCCACATTAAAAGACAAACGAGCTCTAATATTACCTAAGTTAGAATAATTTAAAGAGAATATTTAAAACTTTTCACATCTAGCAACATAGACAAAAAATATGCTACTTGAAAGATAAAGATAAGGTAAACAACGTGAAACAACTAAGTCAACCTCAGCAATTCCTCCAGAAACGCCTACTTTATGCAGTTTTATGCCGTGAAGTCCTACGAAGCTTTTGACACGTCATGTTTTACACCCTGCTTTTTGCTAATCCGGTTGTTATTTTAAGCACAAGCAATCCTCCAGCACAATATGTTCTTTTAGAGCGGAAAAGTAAAAACGACGGAAGATTTATAGCCGTTTCTGCATTGTTCCAAGTGGTTTCATATCCTCTTATACCCAAAGAAAATTAATAGTTAAGTAGGATAAACTTGCATTTAGTAAAAGGCACGTCAATTCTTTGGCAAAATGTTATTAACCCTTAGGAAACCACTGTTTTAGATTACACAGTTTTGGAATTTAGCTGCATAAGTCCGAACTATTTTATCAAAACTCCAAGATCAAGTGTTTGGTCATACCATTTCCTCAATTATAAAGAAAAGAAAGTGAACTTCCTTGTATTACATTATTTGTTTCTCTAGGGAGCGACTGGGTGCAGCGCCTACCCTTATATTCCTTTTCCTAAAATTTTACTGTTTACTTAATTCTTATTCCATTTAAAATACTTCAAGACTTTAAAACCTTATAATTTTCTGAATTTGCTCAACAATCTTCTTTTATCATTGCTTTCAAGTTGCTCAGTGGGGTTCAAATGATTTCTACATAATCGAACTTAGACATGTTGATTAAATGTTTTAAGATCAGTGCGCTTGTAAGTTATTTTTGTTTTTGACACATGGGTCTGCGCTTGCTTTCGTGAGAGTGGCGGCATGTCTATTTTCGGCAATTATTTTGACTAAATGGTTTTATTCTGCTTCGCTAGTTTATGTTGGGATCTAGCTCTCCTAACATTTATGATGCCTAAGTTGTTTCAGAAAAACATTAAGAGCCGCTGCCTTCATTAATCGAAACTCACGGGACATTTAGGCGAGAACTAGGCAGCATCTGATAACCACTTTATTCTTACGCATACACATTTTTATTACTTATTTAAACTAAAAGGTAAGATTTATGGGGGGATTTCAGATACAAACATTTTATTAGCATTAAGGGAACTTTTTTGAACTATTTTGCAATGACTTAGGCCTGTACCCTCGTGACCGAAAAATCTGACACTAATGTAATACGATGGTGGTTTACCCCTCGGTATTGGTGAAGCGCCACTTTTTCGTACCTTGAATTAGCCTTCAGGTGGATACCTTGATAGGTGGGCTAGCCTTTCGGGCCATAACAATAGCCCAGACACCTTCTCTGTGCTGAATATATATTCTGCCCGAGTATTGTGTCTTCCTTCGTCTTTATGGAGTCTCGAGACGCTACACTAAGATGTTAGTCTCATCTGTGAATCATCTACTTTTACATAGGTGTAAAGAAATATATTTTCATGTATGGCTTATGTTTTTTACAAATCTTCCGACGATTATGTAGTTGTTTTTAGATACACTAGTTGCCAATTTGCCTAAGGTTCCAACATTTCTTCAGAATTGGCGGCAGGCGCCATTACCAATGGGTAAAACCGTGTCTAGTAACATGAAATAGCCACAAGCGGCTGTGTGCAAAGCGTTGGATAAATTAACCATGAATTCAGACTCGCCGTATTGGAGTCGTTGTTTTGATTGATTCTTAGGTCCTCTCATTAGCCCAGATGAGGAATTAGATCAAAATGAAATACAGAATAACTATTTTCTACATCTCATCATTTTCTTGCACAGTAAAGGTCTAATTTTCATGCAAAATGCGTGAACTAATTAAAATACCAATTAGGTTCCATTTTTAAATATATTTAGATTAGTTAAGACAAAACATGCACACTTTTTGTAGGTCTTCATGTTAACGCATGGTGTGGCAAACGGTTAATAGTTTGAGCGGGGTTTATTATGTTTTGTAGATATGATCCAGTTATGAATAAGTAGATAAAAACAATTTTCCACTAATCGCAACTTCGGCTGACAACTGTATTTTCCAAATAGAAATTGCGCTTTTACTTCTTCCCCATAATTTATGCATTTATTTATTCCATTTAAAAAGGAAGGAACTAAACTTATTGCTAATTTCCGTGCCTCGTCGCAAATTCAACCCAATGGCTTTATTCTCACCCAACGCACAAAAAAATTAATGACTGTGCAAACCAAAAACAGATTTAGCCCTGTCACGCAACTCAGTGAATCCAGTTTTTAATAATAAATACAGCAAGATAGTCGAATTTCGTTGCTGCATGCATCATCTAAGAAGTTTAAGTACAGCTTCTTCGAGCACAACAATTGCGCCGTAAATTAAATGGGTCGGTTGATTAACTGATGTGAAGACCTCAAATAAAGCGATCTAAAATCCTGTTCTAAGTTTTTTCGAAGTTTTGGAAGAAAAATTCAACTAAAGTCCAGCATTTTATTCTCCACTTTGAGCTCCCGTGAATCGATTCGAAATGTTTCAGATGTAAAGAAGCACATTCACTCTTCTTCATATTCCAATTCAATGCAAGGCCACCTGTTTTACCTAATGACTGTGTTTGCAAATTCCTCGAAAATCAGTCGTAGATACCTAGCCGAAACACTGCTCCATTCCACGGTATGCTCGAGAAGTTTCATAAAACTAGCTAAATGAAATGGCATCACACTACATTGTCAGGTGCCAAACCAATGCAGTAAGCATCGAATGTACTCACCGTCCTAATGGGTAGACGCTAAACCGGTGCTACAAAAGACCCCATCAGCACCGAAATTATAATAATTGCATTTGAGCTCAGGACCTTAAACGTGATTTTTTAAACCGAACCCATCCAGCTATCTGTGTTGAAGCTGCTCCAGACTTGGCGATTCACACGTATTGGGTAAGAATCTGATCCATTAGTAATGAAGATGTCTAGAACTAAGCAACAACTCGACGAAATATTTGTCTGATAAGTTTACAAAATCCGTATTTAATGGCTACGGGCATTCAATATAAGGCCGTGTTTGAAGGAAACAGCATTCTTATGAAGGATTTTAGTGAAGTAACGTGACGTGACCTTCCAATGTCATTAGGCAAAGCAACAAAAGTTGCTGTGGCATTTTCGATACTTGAGATCCTTTCAAGCATTAATCGCTAGCGCCACGGATCTCAGAGACCGAGCCACAGTCACTATGACAAGTCACAGAAATGAGAATTAGGAATGCGGTCGAGGAATCAAACATACACTGGTTCACCTCAGCTTTTCAAATTTTATAGTGTTATCGCTTGGCGCTGTAAATGTGCGCAGATTTCTAATTAACACAGCCAGTGCACCCCACCACCTGCGCATAAAACTACGAAAAGTGGAGGGAGGAGAGGAGGTGCTTTAGGGTTAAAGAAGTGGTAGGTGGCCAAACATCAAAGA
>CABFON010000138.1:0-14890 GCA_900683695.1 Echinococcus oligarthrus
GTGATAAGGCATGCATACCTGAGTCATGGCCAAAACACTAACAGCAGGCTGTGACTGAAGAAGACATGCCAATGGAAGCGATGATGCGCACAAAGGACATGCCCTCACTAAGCATGCGATATCTATAGGCCGCTTAAATACAGCAAAAATAAACTTCTAGGAACGACGAGTGGTGTGGCTAAGCTTGATATTAACAATGTACGTTCCGGTTTGTTTAATTCATAAAACAATTTGGTCAAATCAATAGACGAGCGAAGAGACTCATTGAACCTTGTGCACGGCATCATGCATGTGATATGGTCACAATTTCTTATCCATTTTGAGACTTCAGTAGGACTTTTAGTTGTCGACTGGCAGGCTGAGAGGTGACAGTGAACGCATGTGAAGTGCACCACAAAAGACTACCTGCTTGTGTAGTTGACATGACTTCTGCCGATTAAAGACGGTTACTGTATATTCTATCAAGGCAACGCCTGGTACATTCGGTTGCACAACAAAAATACGGTCAACAGTTAGATCAAAGTAAATGCCAGCGTCAATTTGCCGACATTTTACGGAACTGAGATTTGACGCAGTGGAATACATTGGAGTTAGTAATGGCTGGAATAGTAAATCAGTCCTAGAAAAAGGGAAAACAAGTCACGATGACTAGATCGAACTACATGGATAGGGTAGAATAGTTTGGAATTGACGCTTAATTTAGCAAAATGGCTCTTGACTGATACCAGGGAAGTTCTGTACACACGTCGACTTAAACGGGTTGTTACATCCCATTCAGAGCATCTAACAAGGTTCATCCGATATGCTGTGGTACTAAGTTCAAGTAAAAGGCGGGATCAAGAGTTTTATCGGGTAAAAAGGTATTCTCATCCGATTTAAACAAATAGCAAACACAGACAGCCGATGTTCCCATCACACTTCACGAGGACAGTCAGCTCTCCTCTCTCACACGCGCAAGCCAAGTTTTAACCAAAAGGCTGCAATTTCAAATGGCTAGAAGATGTTTGAAAATATGACGTCTCTCTTGATGCTTGGGATGTTGCACAACATAGTTCAAATGAAGCGCCAATATTTTACTGTGGTTAACATAGAGCACTAAGGCACAAATTCAGGAAATAAGGATTTGGCATTATTAATTTCAGTAATCCATATGTAGTACGGGTTAATCTAATGTGATTTTTCAACCATTTACTTTGATTTTCAAAACAAAACCAGTGAAAAGAGATATAACAGAGTACACTGATGTACGAATATGACATTAAGCGCCTAAGTGCCACAATCCCAACTTTTTAAAAACCAGAATCATAATGCCACTAATGGACGAGAGCTTCAAAGCAGAGCAAAATTCACGCGCCATACGGGAGAAAAGTCGAATTCCACTTCCCTTTAAGAAGTGCAGGTGGTTTCCGACGCAGAAAAGACCATGACTCACATGACATGGAGGTGTTTGAACACACGTACACAGAAGCAAATATGCTTGCTTTTTTCGCGAAGTTGACTACACCGCCTGTAAACAATAAGTCGAATTACCCCTCTCTAAATGAGAGCCCAAATCTGTCAATGTGGTAGATCTTGAGCGCTTGGGGCGATGTCGGAGACGCGAAGAAAAAAAGAAACAGACTTCTTAAATGTACGCTGATTGACCGACAATGGATTACGCAAACAAAGACGGTTTACTTGTATTAATTACTAGCCCAATGACCGTATCCCCTACTATTGATAATATCGCAAATCTGTGGGAAAGAATAAACGTTGAATGCAATAATCCGAAGGATTGGGAACTCAACAACTGGTGCAAATTAATCATTTGGGCAAGGTATTGTATGGGGGAAGAGTAAATGGCAATTGTTTTGTCTTAAGAGAGCACTGACGTCTGCCTTTCACATAAATACGCTTGAAGAAAAGGCTTGTTTTGTGATCCACCATAGGTTTCCCTAGAAAAAAACCAGTCCAATTTTGCCAGTACCACAACAGCAACACAACTTTTGCGGACTTGACCCGATCCAGGGTATACCTCGTCTGTTGTGATATGTGCATTGTGGATTAAAATGAAGAGACTATCTTCAAAACATACATTGATCACTAGTCAAAGTTAGAAGCGTTAGAAATGAAAAACTAAAACTTATTGCAAGCTATTACTCTGAGATCTCAGTGCAAAATGAGACCCAAATGATTAGTGATTAATTTATATTAACGTATTTAATGACAAAGTAGATAAAAACTAAAAGAAGAGAAGACACTACTTAATATCTAAAGTAGACACAGCATCAGGCAAAACTGACGGTGTTAAGTAAATCACGTGCTATCCAAATAAAAGCAGTGGCTACAAGCTATACATGCTGGAGAAGTTTGCTTAGTTAAAACAATTGGATATAAAAAGTTGCGAACCATTTGCAGACCACAGTAAGTGTAAAATAAATAACTTAAAAGTTTTCCTACCTAAGTAATTTTTAATTGGTTCACTAGCAGAATCGTTTGTCAAGGTATGTGGTAGTTTACATAAAGTACAGGATTTTAAGTGAATAAGCGAAAGTAACAAAGTTTAATGATGTGAATCAAAAGGAACACATCTACGCCAGACCAAAAGTGTTACCAAAAGTCTTTTTTGCGCAACTGTAGCACCAATGAATGAAGTGCACATTAGGGGAATTAACTTTACCCCTCTCCCAGTTCAATAATAAGGTATAGAAACACAAGCTAGATAGTCAGTTAGCCGTAGTGTCTCATTTAAATTCTCACTTCCTTACGGTAAACAGTTCAGCGTTCATCACCGGTGAAACCTTTAAATCCAGCATTACAATACTTAAGTGCAATTGGGAGATTAGTTAGGCGAACTCGTACCGAGAAGGTCACGATACATCTGCGTGGTTAAGACCGCTGAATCAAGGTCCATTACCATCGTGAAAGCGTTAAAGAGGGCATTGGATTGAGCACCAGAACAAGTACCTATCTGGAGGAGCTTTGGATACATGCGATAGAGTACAGGAGCATTAAAGTGCCATGAAAGTGAGTTCAACAGGTAGCACTTGTGCACAAGCCATAAAAGGAGACTGCTTTTTGAACACATAAATGATAATTAAGAGATTCGAACAAATACTCGAATAAGCTCACTCCTTTTGGCTTATTATAAAAGCGAAATATGGTTGTGACGGAATAGTATAGAGACGGATTATTTGCTTGAACAACTGCTTTTTGATGGAGAAAAACCAAATGAAAGGTCATTCACAATCAGATATTACCAAGACAGGTTTACTAGGTATAGAACTGAAAGTATGGGAGACTTTCCCAACTTTCTAATTACCTAGACAGACAAAACAGAGAAAAGGTACGACAGTTTAAGAGGTCAACCACAGATAAATGAACCTTTTGGGGAAAAAGTAGAAAGTAGAAGAGGTAGATTGAGAACGCTGCATAGGAACTAGACTAGCGTGTAATTGCCGTTGGGTTTGGCATTGACATTGAAGACGAGGCTGTGCATCTCAACCATGAGTCTCATAAATAATGCGTCATGATTAGTATTATACTGGCGATTATTCTTGGCGTCAGAGATCATACGACGGTAAATTTGGCAGCACGAATGACCTCGAGGAGGCTTGGCAACATGGTGCTACACGAAGTTTGCTTGTGCTTCTGCGAGTGCTCAGCTCTTTGAGTGCAGGGATTTGCGCGAATTTCGCAAGTCAGTTGCTCTAAAGCTATTTCTTGAACAAACTTATTTGCACTCTTGCTAAAACTATCAATACAACCATTCCTTATCGTATACTTTAGCAAAAAATCCGATTTTACAATTAGTAATCTATGGAGGTTTATCACTAAACCTCCAACACACAGGAGACAAATCATACCGAATTGACCGAATTCGAGATCGAATAACACAGAACCAATATCTATCCAAATTGGAGTTTTTCCCCATATATTTACAACAAACTATGCGATTTCGTGTGCCAAGGTAAGCAGCTCATAGGTAAGTTAACGTTGCCTTAAATTATCCCCAAAAGCAGTGATAATTGCTTCAAGCAGTAGCCACATAAACTAAAAATGTCGTTTTCCTTCAGCTCAACAAGTAACCTTGCGTCAATACCAGAGACTTGCAGCTATCTTACAGTTCATTGTCCTGCATAAGAAAAGCATTGATACTACAATCACGGGCAAACTGTATCGAGGATGTACAGTACTGTTGCATTTGGCATATCAGTAGGATTGCAAATACACAAGATTGTGTTTATAACCATATTTTTAGCAACATAAAATATCTGAAAATGTTTTAGTGAGTTGCTGAAGGGCATTTGCAATAAACACTTTCACACCAAGCAACCCTCTTCATATGCGATCAGAAGCCAGAACAAAGAACATTGGACCGCTATTTGTTCATGTAACAGTGGACAATGAATTAAAAAGCCGATTTGGGAATAAAGTGTCGCCCTCAGTAGCACAATTCAGAGATGAATTTCATTGATAAGAATGAAATCGAATGCTCATTTCGGGTGATAAACTATTGGACCACAATAGCCTCATGACCTAACTGACACCTTCGACCTTTGAGGCGAAAAAACCCCGATCAGCTGCAAACATTGATAATCTGTAAACTCTCCCCATTTTACATGAATAAAAGATGTCCTCCTCAACTGAATCTGCTCGTTTTAGGAGTCTGAAGCCAGACGGAGAGGAGAAACATTGAACCCATTACGGCATAGTGGTCGAAAGGACCAAAGGCCAGCCGTGGTCTTGGTGTTTCGATGCGCAGAAATGCGGAAATTTCAAATGAGTAGGGAAAATAAGCAAAAAGAGGTCTGGATTAAGAAAGCAAGATAACTATCCATTGATATGCAGGAATTCGAACTGATTATTGCCATTAATTTGCAAAAAACTTCCATTTCAGTTTCTTTACTCTTAAGTGATCTCACTTTGCGACCAATAGGCAGGTTTATAGGCTTATAAAGGAAGAGCAACACCAAAAAAGAAATTATACAGAAGAGACAGGCAGACTAACTTCAGACGATAAAAGGAGACAAAGAGTAATCAAAGCAAACGTTAAGCGACTGACTTAAAAGTGCTAGTAACGATGTCTGTGTCGATACTATCACCTAATGAAGGTGCTACAGTTACAAGAGTCATGCGTAGGTTAGCATACGAGAGAGCAAAAACGCTCAGAGGGTTACATCAAAACATTGCAGAACAATCACACTGCCAGAAGGATTTAAGTTAAAGGTATTTTAAGAAGTAAAACTAAATGGATAACCCAAAAAAGGAAATACATACAGGCAATCTGAGGAATGGTAAAATGGAACATTAGCAGATTTCAAATGAAAATAAGCTATCAAGTAAGGCTTCGCCTTCTTATCAAAACTGGCAGCATGGAACAAAATAATG
Source organism: Echinococcus oligarthrus (assembly GCA_900683695.1). Taxonomy (NCBI): domain Eukaryota; kingdom Metazoa; phylum Platyhelminthes; class Cestoda; order Cyclophyllidea; family Taeniidae; genus Echinococcus; species Echinococcus oligarthrus. Next base: position 5,371 of record CABFON010000138.1, read on the forward strand.
AGGTTAGATGAAATTCCCAACTCTGGCCAAAAGAATACTACAATTTATGAGTTTCCGATTTCAAATAAATAGCAATCTATAGCTACTATTTTTAGAATTCATGAAAGATACAAATACTTCCCATTTGTGTTCCTGCCAAGAAACAAATTACGAATTTTAAGCTCCATGCATGGGAAACACATTCGGACCCACACCATTCATCTACTTGTTGTCGTTTTATAAGCCCCTTTAAATGGATTTTTCAAATGGCGGGAACCCATGGTACTTATTTTTGAGCACATTCCTCATGCTGTACTCGACGGCCGCTTGTAGAGATTGTCTCAACTGCTTTAGCCTAGCAGATTAAATCTTTGAGAGAATATTTCCTGTATTAATGTGGTGAAAAAAGTACCAAATCACAGAAGTGATACAAACGCAACCAAAGACATTGAAGATCAAACCCATTTTAATAGAGAGGCCCACCTCAATCATGTCCATTACTGACTCGATCCGCAGACTGCCACACCCCTCCTTGATAATTGTTGTAATCGTCCCATCAGCACGAACAGCGACGAAAACCCTAAATCACATAGGAATGCACACAGATTCCCACAAAATCTATTAAATCCCACTCAATGCACAGTTACACTAGTGATTGTAAAAGTTGTTTCGATAAATTAATCCATTCTTGTGTATAATCACCTGTAACATACCCACGTTGATGACAAAGTACACAATGTCCACTATCTTGCAGATGGTCATCAATGAATGCTTTTCAATGAGTTAGCAACGCATCGTCAAATATTTATTCCAAGTAATGAATTTCCATTTTTCACTAGAAATAAAACCAACTCAGTAGCAATTAGCATGAGAAGGCAGCATTTCCAATTTCCACAACGCAGTTTTCTCGTAAACAGTTACACCTGTAACCTATTTAGGGTTCAAGTGAGTAGAAGTTTCAATTTTGTTTCAAAATATAGGGAATTTAGCAGGTGCTAAAATTCTCAAATCTTAAAAATTAAATAATTGACACCATTGGGCCTCGAACATAAGCGACATTGCACAGGATCTACTAGGAATTACTCAGTAGAAACATTTTTGAAATTACCGAGCAAATGAACAGGCTTCTTCCTCCTTGTCGGCGTCAACGATATACGAATTCCCAATCTGTCACGAACAAAACTCAGGCTGTAAATTTAATCTCAAAGTGCTGATGCCTAACCAAAAAATTATTGCTTGAAACATAACCTTATGAACAGTAGTAAACATTGAAAGATTTTCTATTGAGAGTGCAAAACCGTCACCACCGGAAGTATCACCGGTTTCTGTTGCAATTTTCTGAGCTAAAGAAAGTGGTAACCTAGAAATGAACTAAAGTTATGGAAAAAAAATACTAACTTGACTGTTGACAGAACGGCGACAATTGCAAGGGAAGTCGCATCCAGGAGATTTCCGGCACTTTCAAGGAGCTATAGTTTGAGAAATAATGTCAAATAGCTTACAAGAACATCAGCGTGGATGATCCAGCACTGTTTTCCGGGTTGAATGCACAGCAATTTAAAGGGCAGACACTCCCTTGTAAATGCAGTCGAGAGAGTGGCTTTTAGTGTATCTGCAATATCTGATCCGCTTTTACCAGAAAACCTAGGTGTGGCCGTAGGAGAGCTTGTGCAAAAGAAATAGGCAAAATAGCGACCTTTTATGTAAGAAAATAGAAGCTATACCATCCTTCAGTTCTTAGACTATGGGATAATAGCAATGAATAAAATATTTACCGGCAGAATAGAATAAAAGGGTAATGTTGGGGAAACAATCAGTTTGAAAGGAAAACTCACCATTCAACATCAATTTCTAGTCGGCCCTCGTTAGGAGCATCAACAGACGGGGTGCCAATTTCGATTGAAACACATGCAATTACAACAGTGTTTCCCTGAATAAGTAAATTTAATAAAAGAATCTCAAAAGAAACCCACAATTTTGACTCTCGCTGAGCCGGCTGTGTGGTTAAGAATACCCGTTTCAATTTCTATTGGCCGAAAGTCGCTTCGCTGTCTTCCATCTAATCGGCAACCGAGCTTTCGTGTCTTATAAGTTAGGGGAAAATGCTCACCTGGGCGCCTTGAATTATAAAAAAACGTTCAGCATCGCTTATAAGCGTGTTATCCATTATGATCCTGAAAACATTGAGAATGCATGAGTTCTCACTGTCACATGAACACACCGCATTGAAATTTTCAATTACTAACAAAAGCTAGAGAAAACTATCCTAAACACAGTCACAGCACCAGAGTATGAACACTTCAACATATTAAATCACTTTGAACCAGAAACAAGAATGCCACACGCTTGCATCACACCTGTACCCGCAAAGGTCAATAAAAGTGCTCCTACTAATAAGCTACGCATAACCGCAAAAGGTATATTGGTTCCACTACTGGGAAGCAGAACAAAGCAAGAAATTAGAAGTGAATTCAACGAAAATAGAAAGAAGTATCCTGAACAACCACAAACAAGCGCGTGACAACGGCCTAACTTCAAAAAGAGGTGACTATGAGGACATAACTCATCCAAAGGTGTCGTATTTGTTTTAAAGTATGTCTCAAATGACTTATTTACATAAATTTATTCCTGATAATTATCGGAGATAATGCAGTGTACGTGGCGGATGGCTGTCAAAAAACAACTCCCTAAGTGGTCAAATTCCAGAAAAAACAAATGAACTGGTCAATATTGAGCTTAAAGTAAGCCCAACTATATCTAGTTGCATCAAATTGCCTTTTCGATAACAAACGTGGCGAAAAAAATAAGAGTCACTTAAGAGTAATACAAAGTCAAATGTTTTTGCCAAGGTCATGTAGGACAGGATCACGATCTCAGCAGGTGTGGCAGGATTCCAGTGAAATCTGGCTTCATTGATTTAAGTATTACGATTTTTCAAAATTTGTCCACAGATTAAAATATGTCAGTGAGCTCGTGGTGTTATATACATTGTTTTACTCAATTATTACTTAGTAATTTTATGTGAAATAGGGATAACAAAAAAGTAACTTTAAGTGCTCGTATCACATATTGACGACCTACAAAGCCGTTGGCACCATAATTCGATTGCTTGATGGCCAGATTTAATTAACGTAAAATAACTCTTGATACATATCCGCTTGCACGTATTTGTAAAATCGACTGAATTATTTATGTACTTCTGTGATTTGAACTTGAGCGACTTAAAACTGCTTCTGAGATATAAGAGGTTTGCATATGAACTTGATTTTTGATATTCACATAGCAGATCTGTTCAACCTGAAGACGTTACAGAATGCATCTGTAGAAATCCCGGTGTACGAACACCGAGACTGCGATAAACGTGAATCTTATCAGCAAGATGGTGAGTGAAACCTGTGTAGGCTCAATAGCCTAGGTAGTTAGATCCAAATGAATGCCATTTTGCCACAGGCGATAAATGATCATTTTTAAACAGGGCTAATGTGAAAGGACTCCCCCTTTGTAATTGGGCATGAATTTAAATCAGTAAGAGGTCTGACTTGAAACTAACGGAATTTAAAACTTCAACGGTCATCCAACATCGGTTAACTCCGTTTCTTAGTTGACATTTCACCGAGTTGTAAAATACCACTTCTGTCTGACCTTCACTAACACCTCATAAAACGTTTTCACGAATGAGAAACCTTCCACGACCACGCACGGGAAACCGCCATTCACAAGAACGTTTAGACTAAAAGGCTACAAACACTCCCACGTTCTAGAGTTGTCACATTTAAAACGCAGCAAGTCAGGTCTCCACTGGCATCATTATCGCATTCGTACTGCAAAGCACTGTTAGTGATTGGTAGAACTCCAGAATGCACCGCTTCAGTAGCGTATATTTCAATAAAACATTGCTGATTACAGACAGCCATTTATTGAACTCACCGAGGGATGAGACAAAGGTGTTCAATCGTTGCTAATGTTACGCATCTCATCCACAACCCATCAGAGTAGGAGCTTTGTTTTGAGCGAGTTGAAATGGAGGCAATGTAGGAGTGGATGACAGTATTTACATGAAGGATATTGGCAGGAACTTATAGAAACGAAATCCGGAGAATGTTATTCATACTATGAAGAGGGGTTTCAAGTAAAGAACTTGAATGAAGTCAGTAGGAGATTTAGGGCATCTGAGATGTTGCAAGCGGCTACTTGATAAGAAACTCCGCAGCCATTGGGATATCCCAGTCCTTCGACGATAGTGCCGCCCTGGAATCGCTCTAGAAAGAATCCCAGTAGTATACGATTGACGTCAATCTACGCAAACAGCCCTTAGCTGCATATCGAAAGTGAGAGTAAAGAAAACGAGTAATATTTAATAATGACGACAAAAGAATAATAAATTGGTGACGTGGAATCACGGAGAAACAAATAAACTCAGTTGCAACTCATTATGGCACAACACTAGTTGGCGATCGAAGCAAACATTCAACTGTTTGAGTTTCGTTAGGGAATTATTAATAAATAAAAGAAGGCTAAAACCCTAAAATTGAAGAATCTCAGTAAGTGAGAAACAATTTTCTAAGGGCTTAACAACTGTGTGCACTATGTACTAGCATACGGTTTTTTGAGAAGAGTGCGGCTTTAACAATTTTGTTCAAAACAAGAACTACGGAATAAGGATACCTTTATGGGAATAGGAATGTTTAACATGCGAATAAGCAGAATCGTCAGGTGTCTTTCTTGACAGCTGGAAGTCTCAGATGATTCAAGCGCTATTTGAAGCACGAAAAGACCGTCAACAGGAAACCGAAAACAGTGATACCTTATTGTATGAAAAGAGATGCTACCAACGCATTGAGCAATTACTTCTAATGTACACTTGTTACGGAGGATCAGAAATGGACAACTGAACAGGAAAATAAACGGTGCAAGAAAACATACATTTAAAGCACCACCACATCATTTTCCAATATTGTATTAATGAAAACAGATAGATAAGCAGGAAAAGTGGAGTGATTCGTTATTATAAACAACGAGACTAATCGACGAAACCTACCAAAAAGGTGATGCAGGTAAAATAGATACTACACTTTACCCTCTTAAAGTTGATTTAGCCATTAAAAATCATTTCTGTCAATAAAATATATTTGAAGGGTTTCTGCTGAAACGAAAACTACTAATACAATGAGGAAAAAACTCACTTAATATTTTAAAAATGGGTTATGGAATCAGTTGAATGCATTTTTAAACTGTCTTGACAGAACCGAGTCTCAAATAGAATGATTACCTCAGAAAACCCCATTTGCATAAGCTTTTCCACCTTAGCTTCGCAGTCGGGCTGTCTAGAGGGCCCATTCGCATAGATGGAGGCCCAATGTTTAGCAGTTATGTTGAAGGCGTTTCGATTTGATTTGAACTGTTTAGCTACAACCGCGTCCTGTGGATCATCCGGCTCAGGACTGGCAAGCAACGCCTGGATCGACAACAACATCGTACGCAATGACATTGCAGCCGCCCTAGAATAAGGCGAATAATGGGCAGAATGATTAGCCCAACTCCCATCAATTATAATTATGTGAGGAGTGATTTGCAATCAAACCACACTGGATGAAATGGAGCATGCTGGTTACTTAGATTACCAATAATGCTGTATAATAATTCAGTCTATCATGAGGCGGCCTCTGACCGAAGCGCACATAGCCCGCATCGTGCCTAGCGAGTCCCCAACACTACTTAGCCCCACGACAGATAACTCTAAAAATTGACTTGTTATCAGTGCAGTGGAAAGCATCCAACAATACCTGCCTAATCGTCAAGAAAACACCCCCAGGGGCCTTGCACCAGCAAAGTGAATCGGATGAACATTAAATTAAGAAGGCTGTCTGATATGGAACCCTAAAAAGAGCTATAATCCTTATAGAGGGGGCCAGTGAAAAGTGAACCAACTCCTGACAATGTGCTCTGCGCGCCGCTTGCTATGTCAAATAATGACGAGGTACGATCTTACTAGGATAAATAAACTCACAAACAGCAGTAAATTCCAACATAAGAAATATAGAGAAAACAGCAACGAAAAATGATTCCAAAAATTCGTGCATTTTCAGAAGAACGTTAACAACCAGAGCAAATAGTATGGAGGTATCAATAACTGATGAACATAGATTTTATGACCATGATGGACCTATTTGCCACCTTTGGTGATTTAGCTTAAGTGGGGACGAAAAGTGGTTCAAAAGATGATACCATCGTTCAAATCAGGTCGGCTGAAGGATATTTCAAAAAAATTCAAAAACTAAGAAGTCCCACTTGAAGTTACCACGTTTACAGTAACTACTTTATGTGAACGCAAACCTATGACAGCGTATAAGAGTAAACTCGACATATTCTAACGGGACAGGTGCCTACCAGTGAGATTGAGAAATAGTCTTCCATATTCTTTAGGACAAAAGTCTTACAGAGAAAAAAGTGCAGCAGTAAAAACATTAATACATCCGTGAAAAAACATGAGTCCAAGCCAGTTAGCTTAATTAGCGATACCAAAAACCATATGCGCATGAAAGCTGATAAGATCGGTAGTAAAGATCAAATTAGATCTGATAATGCTGTACCATTGGTCCTTCAGTATGTCCAGACAAATGACACCGGTAGCGCTACTAATGTTCGGATGCCAGATCTTCGTTAGAAACTTGACCTACAGGAGGCTAGACTATGAGAAAACAAACTTTTGGAGGCAGGAAAGGGTAGGTTTCTGGTATTATTATTTCCAACATAAACTTTGCCCCGGCATAGGGCGTATCCGGCGGACCGACTATAACGCCACGCAGTTTCATTATGTTATCGGCTTCTGCATAGATTTCAATGGGATTATCAGCATTCTGAGGGGGTATATATAATGGTCTCTTCTTACATCAGTAGATTTTTGCAACTCCAAAAGCTCCTTTTTTATACGGTTGATAGCAAGACTTGAGCCGGCCATAACCACCTGAGAGCACACAACAGAAGTTCCCTAACGGAAACCCGCCCGAACTGCTGGATGCATTACCTTGATTGGATACTTTAAAGAAACAAGGAGATCTGTGTATTCACTTCAACGATTGTAGTGCGTTTATCGTAGACACGTTTACCATTAGGATCATTGAGTTAAATTAAGATTTTGTCATCCACTATGCCAAAAAAATTGTAAAATTAACATGGACTTGACAACTCTACCCATTTTTAAAGTTTTGTGATTTTTTTGCAAATACTAATTCAAAAACAGCCTAATATTTAAAGTACCAGAGAACAAACTATGCCTTAAGGTGTATTCAGTGCAATTGTGCTACGCAGAAACTTCATAATTAAGCCCTTGGGCCTATTGTACTTCGACAATGCATATTTTGCCCGAGGCCTAAGTTTTCATTCGTCTTCTGGGAAGTCTCAAGGCACTACAATGCCTCTATCTTCACTAAAGACGTGACAAGCCAAAGTATTGTGAAGGACATGTGCAAGTAACGTAGAGAAGGGCTGGGTGTTGCGGATTTGCGCCCCACACGGAGTTAGGAGCCCGTGTGTTTAAACATACTATCAGACCACCACATACTGTACCCGAAAGATAAATTCCTTGTATAAAAATGAAACCCAGTCAAAATTTCTTTTTTCTGGGCTTGTTTTAAGTTACCTATGCACGATAATCTTAAGTGACTGTTATAACCATTTTTACGGTAATATCTTGCAAGGCAGACAGAAAAGAATTTTATAATTTTTTTGATTGGGTGATTTTTGCATGTCTTTAAGGTACTTATCGTAGGTCAATCGTCCGGAACATGTTAAAGCGCTCCCACTCTTCCCTTAAGTTGAACTGAGCTATACCAGTACGGAGGGGACTTCATTTTTTACGTAGAGAGGGATTGGAAAGCCACAGACATGATCACAAGGCTCTGTCACTAAATGGAATTGCACCGTGCGGTCCCTAAGGTGTATCTAAATAAAAACCTGATCACTGCACTCGCCTCGTAGCTACGTTGTACCAGAAATTCGAACGGAAGTGGTAGTAATCTTAGCAAAATCATATGGCTCGAATTATTATCTAATGAAAAGTTAGTACAATCTGAGAATTCATTTTACGTTACATTTTGCATTTTACTTTACATCACTAGTTATCAAGAGTTCAACCCATCACAGTACGTGGGATATACCTTTAAATATCCATCTTTTTCAAAATATGGTAATGTTTCAGTTCCTTGATTACTTTTATGGGCTATGTACTATTGCCAAGCGGGTTTTCAATGCATTATCATTTTTTAACGACAATATTAGAAAAAAATTAACCATAATAAATCCTCTACTTGACACCTTGAGCGAATAAAACGTCTTCCAAATTACTTTCTAAAACGTTCCAGAAGTACTTAATGCTTAAAATGTACACATAAAAGTACAAATTTTTCTAAAAGTGGTTCAAATGGACAGTGGATACTTCATACCGTTTTTTTTCGGTTTCCACTATTCCCCTGAATTGCTTATCTTGTGGCCTTTTGATGTTAGTGAGGTGTGAAGAACTTAGGTTTCCGCTTTTAAAAGAGATGGAAACCGTTTACTAGGAACGCCTAGGGGAAATCGCCGGAAGTAGTCCTCCTCCTACTGGTCGCTATAATCCTGTTACTTCTAGAACAATAATAATCCAACTAGGGAAATCAAGTAGTCTTTTGGTCTGTGACGCATGCGAAATACACTTGTGAAAGTCAGTTAACACAATGCCTACCCAGCTGACTTCGCTGAAATTGAATTGATGTCTTAGTGAATTATTTCAGCTTTTGTGGCCATCGGACTATAGTCGCGTGGGAATTCTTGGAATGGTATTACCAAGGGGATGCTCGCAACGCGACACCTCTAAGAAAACCGCTATGCCAAGTGGTTTTGTCTCGAACGTATTCACTTCTGTAACGAATTGCAAACACTTCCTTTCCCTCTATTTACGGCTAATGCAATTTTTTTCCCTATTTATGATCATTTAAGTATTAGGAATGTAAACACTCCGTCGCACAATGCCGCCTGATATGACGTGGGTATAAAGAAACACTGGTTGCATTATAGAGAAAGGATTTAGTTAAAGTGCGTTTAGGATAATGTTTTGCACCGCCGGTTAAACTCAGATATTATTAGAAAGTTGCTTTTTACTATTAAATGCCCTTCTATAGAATGACTGTCTTACCCAAGTGGAAATTATACATTCCCGTCAACCTCAGAAACGATGTCAGAATGTTGTTGGGAGTGTAAATTAAGGTAATGGTGAACCGGGAAAATAATTATAGGTATTTAAAAGTGGAAAAACTGAAGATTTTCGAAAAGCGAATGGAGTTTTTTTAGTTTATGGGGAACGCCTGAAATTCGTGAGAATTCACCAGACTGATTAGTAAAATGTGCAGGTGAGTTATCTGTGCAATGAAACATACGTTTAAGAAATCGAACCGTAAAAAAGAAGCTGCCTGCCCACTTTAATGTCTTATATTTGCCTCTGCGATGCTCACTCGAAAGTGGGTGTACAGTCCCGCAGTTTGCTCGTCTTCCGCGGTTAAGCCGTAGT
>CABFON010000139.1:0-14884 GCA_900683695.1 Echinococcus oligarthrus
TTCTCCGTGCCAAATACATGTGTTCTGCACGAGTATCGTGTCTTCTTTTGTCTCCAGGGCGTCTCGGGACGCTACACAGCATTAGTAAAAATCACACCGTCAAAAACACTGTCAGATTTGGCTAATTTTATTTCGGAAAGCGTGTAACTCGCCTGCCTTATATACCTGACCGAAAATCTCTCCAAAGTGGAACTTCTAAATAGCATGGGGAGAAATGGAACAATTAACTATTGCCGTAAGTGGTGATATGTCCTTTTCTTTTTCATCCAATCATTCATTAGCGTAAGTGCAAATTACTGGTGCCATTTATCTTTTACAAGGTAAACTGTGAACACTTACTTCTCCGCTGTTACAATCAAGAGCGTAACTCAAAAGAACTTAGGACGCAGGGTGTCTCAGAAAAAAGGAAAACTAGCTCATTTATAGCAAGAACAAGGTGCGTTAAAACATACAAAACTTAGCCTTATTCTCAAAACCAAGGGCAACTAGAAGGGAACATATTTAGAAGTGTTAGTACTATACCATGATTAATAGTGTTAGTTATGCTGGTAGACAGTACTTAATAGCTGATATAGACGGCACAGTGTTTATACGAAGAAGGACAAGCTACGCCAACAAATTACGCTTCCTTTACAATTCCTATAGCCTAAAGATACTTAAACAACTAGTGAGCATAAATAAAGTGGAATAGAGCGGCAGCGAAATCTATACGTCATGATGGTTATATGGCTCTAGTGTTAGGTTTTATTCAATGCCTCTCAGTCCTTCCACATGCTAACTATGGAATAACTTACTGACAACACTCGTCGTGACCTTACATAGAGGTCAGAGAGCTACTGTAGCGTCCCAAGACTCCTGAAGACGAAAGAAGACACTATGCTCGGGCAGAATATATGTATTCAGCATAGATAAGGTGTTCGGGGTACCGGCATGGCCTAGAGACCAGACCAGCCAGCGATAAGCAAGAAAGCTAATTCAAAGTGCAGAAAAGGAGCATCATGAATACCGAGGGATAAACCACCATCGTATTACACTACACTTCCATCTGCCATGCCACTCAATAGATGAGTAATTATCTGAAACCATATTATCCACTATATCCATAGACATTTTTTAGTTGCACAATATTGCATCATAGGATTTTTACAGAAAATATTATAAGCTACAAACAAATCACATTTGCTGGAGCACTGCGTTTGCAATGAGGGACAGCAGACAAAACCGCAACCTTGAAGAAAGCGCGGTTTACAAAGGCTTTTTGGAGTCCGCCCGTCCGTCACTGCCGAGATTTCCAGGCATGTAAATAACAGCATAATTTTCTGTTCTGCACAAGTTGTTGATTTTCTAATCATTTCTGACAGCCTAAATGCATGAATAACGATATAGATTGCAAGTAATACCATTTCCTTACCGTCTTGTCTTTTGGCGCCACCAGCTTCTTTAAATTGTCACTATTTAAGTTAAACCGAAATTACTGCTTAGTTTTAGCCGCATTTGCACACGTAAAAATAGCCACATAAATGTATTTTGCTGTCTATGCACTCTTTTTTATAGAAATTAACCCACGATTACCATGCGCAAGCTTTTAAGGAACAATTTTTGATGAACGATTTTACAAACCTTCAAAAAGTTAAAAATCACTAAATAGTGGTAGTATTCTTTGCTATAAACCAGTTGTGGCTATGGGTCAAAAAATAACTTTAATTGGTGGTATTTTATACATTCCTGAAACCCGGTTTTTAACACGTTTAAAATTTGAGGGTTAAGTAGCAATTAAGTTGGTTTAAAATCACTTTTAATGCAACAATTCTATTAACTGGAGAACCCACGCTTTTTTTAGATCCTATTAACACTTGGGTAGCTACTTGTATAAATTTCTAACTGCTCTGAGGTACTGCGATAAAAATTGTGCTTCAATTGGACTATTTCTGTATGTTCTGTATGTATGTTCTGTATGTTTTTGTTTTTGATGGTAGTTTTGTTTAGTAAAACAACATAACTCTAGTACTGCTTTTTACAAATCAATAGTTTGGTGTATTTAAGACTGCCTATTCACACAACCACAGAACGTTAGTTGCCATCGTAGTGAAAATGCCGCAACGCGGCATATTTCGTGGTTGAACGTGTTAAAGTGTTGACAAGGTGTAGGCTTAGCGACATCATCACCGCTTTCGAATTTTCATGTATATGGGAAACACAAAAGGGTTTGGCTGAGACGACTGACGAATTAGAACTAATGAGTTAGAATTACTAAAAAATTAATATTAGCATTTTAATAAAGAGTTTTACCCTTTGTAGAGGAAATACAAATGGCGGAATATAGTGAGTTTGCATGTTTAACTTAATTGTAATGTGGCGTTTTTCATTGTGTTGTCGTCTTCCCATCATGATGTCAGTCAAGACTGGTTTGTATATACGTATGTGCAAATATGAAGATTGTCAATTGTCTTTATTTTACAGAGATAAAAGAGACTACGCAAGTCGGTGAGTTTGCGTGTTCCCTAAATTTATAACACAGTGTTTACCATCATAATACAGTCCTTCCTCAATACCACAAAATAGGCAGCAGTTCATCAATAAATAGCTCAACAGTAAGAGTGAAAGCAGGGGAGATTAGCTTTGACCGCATCACCCATATTTAGTTTACACATTTGTAAGTAACTCACTTTTAATGCGTTTTTGGCAGTAGAATTCTTAAATGTAAGATCCTCTGGTGACAGTAAATATTGGTAGATTAAAGATATCAACTAAAGGTCCATAATCTCACAAGCCACAAATAACCGATGCCAAAAGCATGGGGTTACAATAGCCGCTGATAGAATTTACTTGGAAATTGTTTAAAAGAATTTTCATGTAAAAATGTATGCCACCGTTTATTTGATTTCGCTCATGATAAAGATGATTGATACTCTATTCCATCATGGTATATCAAGAAATTAATGTTTGCATATCCAAAATGCATGATTGATTAGAAGTGCTTTAAATCATTCCCGAATTATAAACCTTCAGTTTCAAAGGAACAAAAAGTAAGAATCAACAACTTGCAACTTAAATTGGGTGATATGTTGGATGAAGTGGAACGACTAACCGCTCGACTAGACGCATTAGACAAGTGTGCGGCGAACTTTAGAACAAATTGTGATTTTCCTTCGGTAAGTTTTTGCCTCCTCTCACATGCTGACATATTTCAGTCCATTTCTCTTGATATCTGATAGAGACGGGAACTCTATCACCATGATAACACAAGCCTAGTCTTTCTCTATTAATTTCCTTTTCATTAATGTTCGTGACGACCCCATGGCCTACTTTTCCAGAAAAATTTAGGTTGATCTATATTAAAATGACATTTCGATGCTCTTGTGGGGTTCGTGTTTGTCCGTCTATGTTGCTTTTAAGTGCAATTTATTTGAAATTTTGAATGGTGACAACTCGTGTATCAATCCGCACAGATGAAGTCTGAATTGCAACCGCTTAACTTGTGACCCCTACCCTTTTTACCGTTTCAGGCAAAGAACATTGAAGAAATGCGACAAAGTATTCGAAAGCTCCAGCGTAAGATTGGACAATTCTAAAAACTTCTAATGCTCCAAGCTTGACATAAATAGGCAATTTAAGAGTCATTGTACCACGATACCCAAAGCTTAGGTTTTAGCAAAGCTGGAACACCTCTGACAACCATCACAGGCATTAGGGAATGTATGAATGCTGAATACACTGTCTTAAAGTCCGATTCAGTGGGAATTCTATTGCATTTTTTAGAAATGATTTAAAATATCAGGACGAAATAAAGGCGCAAATGTACACCACCAAGCAATGCATTTCTGAACAAGCTTTTTGTATTTTACAAAGAACCGATGCATATCGCTGTAATAAATCGCTTTACCAAGACTTCTAAGACGAAGCAACATCTCACCGTTAATGCAGTTTGATAATGAAAAACGCCCAAGGGGGAGGGGGCAGAATTGGGCAGAAATGTAAGTCGCTTATGTAATATTTGCGTGGTACACCACTTTACTGCAATAGAAGTTGGTTTGTCATCTGGATTTCAAGGGTAAGGTCAAGGAAGGTGTTAAATGTTTGCTAGTACCGAGTGGTCAGTTATGGAATGTAGACATGACGCTAGGATACCAATTTTCGTTTGTGTTCGGTATTTGGGAAAGAGGTATTGGATAAATAATTTGTGGGTGAAGAAATTGACCGGGTTGCGTTGGCGATGAAGTGTTTGCACTAAAATGGTAGAAAATGGGCAGTAGAAAGTATGCGCTTCCACAATTGGTAAAGTGTAACAGTAAAGATATTACAAATGGATACAACACGGACTTCATGTGTGGAATCATAACGTTTACCGGGTACGGGATTAGGAAGAAGGCTGGGTAGACCGTACTGATTCAGGGGGACTTTCTCTAAAAAAATTATTTCTTGTTAGCGCAGTCATTCAAAGACGAGTGTAAAATGTACTTACTAATCCAATTAGGTATGACAGTGATTAAGGTGGGCCTCAGTAAATGCCGGATGTGCAACTGAAGGTGAAGCCTTTGACAACGCAGGGTGAGCAAAAAGAATGTGAACAAAATCGCATTTAACCGGGTAAAAATGCCAACAGATAGTCCATGCTTCACTGATGCTTTACATGGAAAAAGCTAATAAATGTAACACCAAAACATCGCGGATTAGTTTTTGGCTTGGTTTTTGTGCAGTTCCGCAAATCCAGAAGAAAAAAATAGGGAGTTATAGGTTGTGACTTGACTGACAAATCCCCATAAAGCGCAATCGCTCCATGTTGTGCCACGCCAGTCTAGGAGGCGCTCTTTCATCGCTAATGGATACACGGCACAGGATTGGCAATGACAACCCTACACTAACTGATCAGTGATAGAATGCTCCAAGACCAGTACACAATAGCACCACGCTTTGCCAAAGTGCGCCACATCATGTAATTCACAGCACCAGCTTCAATTTTAGTAAAAATTGGATGAAAAGCCTCAACAAATACTTTTTTTGAAGAAAAGGTGAGTACCAGAACAAAAAAAGCATTTCATCTGACATAAAGCACCCACAAAGTTGGTTTAAACAAGGCCATGTATACATGAGATGAGGATTAGGTAAAAAACGGCCATAGAATGAGAGGTGGTTAGCAATAGTTATTAGTGCTCCTGAAAAGGAGAGTACTTACACCAAATCCGGCATAGACTGAAAATGAAAACAAATAAACATTCACTTTACTTTCTTTAAATCAGAACAGCAAGAAAGTGTCTTTAAGAGGAGTGCAGCCTCAGTGAAACTCCAGCAGAACGAGTTGTTTACAGACTGTGTGAGCAACCAATGATATGCGCGTTCGTTTAGCAAATCGCTGATTGAAAATGAGGGCACAAAAGCCACGTCTCATCACACACGGATCAGGGAACAAATAATCCTATTAAATTGCAACGCATATAGAAAATATTAATGAAGCAAGGGACACGAGGTTGTTACTCTTTGAAGTTTGCTTACCTCTACTAAAATGCGTTCTTTCATTGTGACTCCAAGCATACTTACACCGCGCAAGTTATAAGCTCGAATTTTGCATACACTAACTTCAACCAAACTTTGAAGATATGAGGTTTGAAATTGAGGGACAATTTGAAGAGAGCTTTATGGAGTGTACCAAACCAATCCACTGATGCACGCCGATCTATATCTACATACATACAATCAAATCCACACTTAACATCCCAACACGTTTCAAATCTTCGCGGCCAGGTACTCCATAAACTACACAAAATTATTTGACCATCCACTAAATTAGGACCTTCATTAAATCAACAAAAATTTAACAAGGCAGACTTACATCTACGAATCAACTTCCTTGACGTTTCGACGTATTGGACTTCGTTGCAGTTGCATGGAGGAGATCACCTTAAAACAGTGCACAGAGAAATGTTTATTAACAACTGAAGAAGCAACATTAACATTCTTCGACACTTAGCGAGACGCTAATCGCTTAGCTGGAAAGGCTAGTAATCATAGGTAGACAGGTTCTTCACTTAGAGGAGGTTTTTAATACTGATGGAATGGAGCAAGTTGATTTGGTTGAGATAACAAAACCCATTATATAATTACTACCTTGATTAGGTGCTTCGTGATTGATCAGTTCCTCATAAATATTACGCTAAAAAGTGGTAAGTAGACGGAGGAGGATACGTCAAAAATCGAAACTACACACTGCCACGTAAAAGCATTTACATCCTTTTACATAGGTCAGCAATGTTAATCCTGACTCTGCATGACGTAGTGATCAAAATGCCTTTGCGTCAACAAATGTGGGGCTGCATGTTCAAATGCTCGCCTCTCGTCATTATATGCTCCTAGTTCTCATTCAGTTCTAACTCAAAACTCCAGGACCTTAACCATTGTGAATGCTACAAAATGTGCATAACAAATTCAATTGGAATTTACGCCTCGCATGTTTCTGGGTGTCGGCAAACCTGAGGCACAACGGTTTGGAGTGCTTCCACTTCCCTCATGCAATGTTGACTTTAAAAATAAGGTAAAATAAAAATAAATTATCATGTCCTAATTATTTTAAATAACAGTGTTTTTGTAAAAAAATACAGGGAGGATTCTTCAGCAACCACGAAAACCTCCTAAAACCTGCCATTAAATACACCAAAAGAAAAAGTGGTCAATAAACAATGAAAAAACGAGATGAATCAAAGTCACTGCATTAATCCGTCACATATTCGGAAGTGTATATACCAAACAAGCAAAATGTTAGAATTCAGGTCGCTAGGGGAAAATAGGGAAGCCATTGCTTGTTAAAAGTGTTTTGCAGTTAGCATATAAGGCAAATCAGTCAACCTACTTACTTTTCTACAAAAGTATTTTAGTACAAATAGGCAAAAAAATCCCTAGTAAGCAGAGAACCTTTTGGTTCGGAAAGAATTCTAAATATTCGTCGAATTTACAACCGCAGTGCAATCTGGAAGAACTCAGACGATCTTCTGGTACACCTTATAAAAGGCTTGTTTTGAAATGTCTTTATAGGATTTGCGAGCACTAAAAATGCACACTCACTACACAATCTTCCAGTGTCATTTTGTTCATTGCCACACGACATTTCATGGCATCGTAGTTGCACTAAATACTAATACACGCCTCTAATTAATCGGTGAGACTCCTCTTTGCACAATAGCATCAAAGCATTCAGAAATAATTATAATCCTAGTAAACTATTCAAATCCTAATCCGCTCGTAGTCATGGAATCAACTAGGTGTTATTTAAATGTGTAAACAAAGCCAAAAAACATAATTTTCCAATGCAGCAGGCAATAATTTTTAGCAAGTTTCCGGTCGAAGAACTAAAAAGCAAAAATTGGAACTAATGGTAAACAAAAATAAACCATACTTGTGGATCAAGCAAAATACCTTGGCTTCAGTGAACATACCCCAAACTAACTTGTAGAAACAATGAATTTATCAAAAAACTAAACAAATGTTTCACGACCTATTACTTTAAAATGCGATAGTCTGTACATAGCAATGGGTCCGCATTGCTATTAGGAATAGCAACACAAACAAATACAACAATCTGCAGGAAGTGAAACAACCACTTAAAAATATGTTTATTCTAAAAAAGAGAGACAATGTCCCTCAAAATTGCAACTGTTTTAATTCTGATTAATCATGCTACAAGTAAAAATCAAGTCCATTAACACAATGGAACAAAATTGGCTTTTACCTTCCTTTGCTTTGCCTTAATTAGGCTTCTGTCATATTCCACACAGTCTCTTGTTAGTTGGTGCATTTACCTTCTCCTTTTTAAAAAGGCCATTGGGATTCTACCTAAATACGAATTATCCCAAACACGGGGTGAACTCACCTAATTGCGCGCCAACCTTGGAGCAACTTTGCCAAATTGACTTAACAAAGACGTGAAATTGGTTTTAAACACCATTTTTTAATGCAAGTCCAATTCAAAATTTTTAAACTAATGTTGTTCATAGGGTAGAAATTACTGGTACGCATTATTAGGCTATTGAAATGTCTGAAATACAGTATGAAGGTAACAAAACCACATTCACCACCCTTTATTTTTTATTTAAGTCAACCTTCTTCCATCTATTTGACAAATTTAACAAGTGCTTTTTAGAATGCACGATCTTGTAATTAAGTAGTGTGCCTCAATGCCATGGTTGGCATAAGCTGGGATAAAAAACCAAAAAATGACCCTCATTTTGAGATTGGGAGCTGTTTTTATAAAATTTAACACTTTTGCAAGGTCATTCAACAGTAACGGTGAAGCGAATTCAGATGTTTGAACCAGCAGGCTTACCTTTCATTCTAATGCGCACTGTAAAGCGAGAATACATCAGCGTGCAAAGTTTATTTAGTGAAATATATTTGCAAACCACTTTCTTTTCATCTGTCTGTCCAGTAACAAACTTAATAGCTCTTAAAGCACCTGTGGTCCTAAGCCCTGTTAAGGCGGGTAGCTGAGGGGAAAACCTTGTGTGGAATCTACATCATGGTGGTTTTTTCAGTTCAACACCCGGATATCACATGTGTTCGATTTTAAACTACCGTTGCTTTTATTAATAATCTGAACTATCATTGTTCAAAACCCAACTGTCTTAATGATGGTGGGAGAAATGTGTTTCTTTTACTGTTAAATGCAGATGACATGCTCTCCTGGTATGCAGCCGAATAACGATTGCAAATAATGGCGCTTTGATCGAGCGTCCAGGAAGGAGTGGACGATTCACAATCTGTCCGAATGCTCCAATCACTGAATGACTTCTATGCTGCGAGGTGCGGATCAGTAACTGAATCGCCTAAGTTAGGATTGCAATCGGACACTACTTATTAATGCGTGTCATACCGCAACAGAAACATGACTTCTTAAAGTGCAGGCAAAGAATTAAAAGGAGTAGTTTCATTTGATCACTGCTTGCTCTTTTGGGACATTTATAACTGCCTTTTAGAGGAATTTGATTACTAGGGAAAGGAAATGAGGTGGATAAAAGAGCCATCTCCTTGTTCGTGCGATTGTTCCTAAGGGTTAGTGGTGGCCAGCAATGTAGAGCGGAAAGAGGTAAAATTATTATTTTCCCTTTGCTCAACAATAACTTTGATGATGATGACAAGATAGGTGAAATACCCTTGGGTACCCTTTGGTAGACTGATTATTATTTGAACCGTACAGTTTTCAGTCTCCCAGGTTGCGACTCCCTGATCGGTCTCGTCTATCGCCCATTCATGGCTACACCTTGTCAGGCTTATGCATTTTAATAGCAGATCTTCACTATCTACTGGGCGATTCGAGGCGTTGCAGTTTAGCCCTCAACTTTATCTCTGCATGGACCCTTTTAATGCGATGGGCACGGTTCATGGAAAAATTGATGAATCGAGAGTCACAAGCAATGGATACCACATGCTCTATTGAAAAACATTTTGCAATATGTGCATGTATATATAAATGAAAACTTGAATTCACCATGTTAGATATCGTGGTTTCACTTGACCTGATTCAACCAAGGCATGCACTAACCGATACCCACGCAAATGATTTAACTCTACAGTAGTTACGCAAAATTAATATTTCACTTTAAAGCAAAAGTGATTTATTTCCAACAAAAAGGTCCTTGGAAGGATGTTTAAATTCCAAGGAGTGCTGAAAACAGGAGCTCCATTTTGCAGGAAACTCATTCGATGGCAAACTCAGGCTTTAAGTGGGAATGTTTTGCTAATAGTTAACTTAATTAAATTCCTTTTTGTCAGATATGTCCGGTTTATTCAAAACATCTTCCTCCTTGGGATCACAACGACAGCAGTCGCAAACTCTGGCACAGGAATTTGTCCATGCTGTGCACGCTCCATTTGGATCCCGCAAGAAGAGGGTGAGGATAAGACCTACAAACAGATCTATTGAGCAGCTATTAGCCAAGACTCACCTATAACTGCAAAACCTGCTCCAGAACAGTAAAGGGGAACCCACTGACCACGAATATCGAAATGTGCAATCACTCCGGAGAGGATGAGTGTACTGGGTGCCTAAAACGGCAAACACCTCTCCGAAGTAATGTACAATTTTGGTCCTATCCTTTAAAAATGTACACAAATTTCAAGAAGAAAGTTGGCAAATTGAAGATTACGAAGGCGAAGGAAAATGGTTAGAATTAGTTGGAGTTAAAAAGAATTTTGAACGGAGATCTAAGTCTGCAAATCGCGAACCATTGCGGCAAACAGCAGGCCAAATATGGTTGGCATGCTTCTGGGTCCAAAAATCCGAGTTGCCAGATTGGGAATGAGGACAAAGTTAGCAGCCAGGCAGGTGTATAGAAGGAAAGTCCAAATCGCAAAAAGTGCTCTGGCTGCAGTACCACCCACTTGCGTAACGAAACCATACGTGAACCACAGAGAGGCCCATTCAATTTGAAGAATGATTAATGGACCCTAGAGCAGGAGCAATGGAAAGCCATTATGTGTCATGAAGACAAGGGGGCGAGTAAACCCAGATGAAGAATTAGTGTCCGCAAAATTTACCTTAAATGAGTATCGGTTGCCAATGATACCCCATGTTAGTCGACCCAGACAATTGAAGACTGAGCTCAAAGTGAGAACTATTACGAGAAAATTATTATCAAATCCGCAATCTCTTCCATAAGTCTAAAAAAGAACGTCCAAATAAAGAATGCAAAACAAGGAACAAGGAGTATCCAAACCAAAAATCAAACAGTAAATACATTAGGAGTTATGTATCGATACGGTTAAATGTAGCCTAACTTGAATTTCAGTTAGTACTTCATACCTTCACGGTTGATGAGGTCAGCCCAGTTAGGGCTGAGTTAAAGAAGTTGATAAGAAAGGCGAGGTAGAAGTCGATAGTTCTAAGAGCCTCCAGCGTTGTGTAATTTTTCACAATTGATTCCCTGTAAAAGTAGAATATTAGTATAAGATAACCATCTCCCCGCATTGTTTACACGTACTTCTCATTCTCCGTCACTGTTTCAACGGTTTGAGAATCACTAAAATTAGAAAATTAGCTGATAGTCTATCACTTTCCTTGTCCATATGTACATTACACTTACGCAATCGTAGGCAACTCAATAGACATTTCAACCTAAATAACGAGAAAGTTATTTGACGTTGTGGTCTGGAAGAAAAAGCCGTATAACAATAAGCAAATTTACATCAGAGTGTTTTTCCCGGAGTAAAGCAAACCCGATTATTTGAAGACACAGGATAAATCCACCCAGAACAGAAAAAGCTTTTGGAATATTGTTCTTAACCTCGGGGCTAAAGAAAAAAAAGGAATCCCATTGTAAATAAAGTTTAGAGGCAATTTTTAAAAGGCAATGGATGCATACTGAGTGAAGTTTTGTAAGTTGTTCGGATTGATAACCGCAGTTTGAATGGGTACCAAAACTAAAGCACCCAAACCCAGCCCAGACGCAATGATTCCAACAATAATGGATCTATGATTTGGAAACCACTAAAAACAAAAAAAATGAGATTATAATTTTAACTAAGCAAAACCTAGTAAGGGACAAATGACGTACAGCTGTAGCAACAGCATACAAAACAGAGTAAGAGGCGCCGATTCCGAAGCCAAACATTATAGAACTCGTGAAAATAAGAGGCCCCAAGCCATAGTTTAATGTTACTTGCGAGAGGAGAAGACCACCACTAGAAAAGAATTGTGGACATTTAATAAAAATGAAAAATGAGCCTTTCAAAGAAATTATGGAAATTAAAAATAGTGAAGAACAACGCAATCCTTAAAGGTGATCGATTGATGGTATCATGAATCGTGTGATTGCCAAATTATACACTTTAGGTGAGAGGAGGTCAAGGTGATCTAACCCGTGATTTAGAAGATGCAGTTGATCCATGAGGAGAAGACACCACAATTCGCTACCGAAATCTAGATGGTTTGCACAATCCTACGTTTCCAAAATTGGCTGTGTTTTACAGCAGAAATTTGCACTAATGGTAGACCTTCAACACTTCGCGGCAGACACGGATTTCAACAATCGACTCAAGCATACCAGATTAGGGCTTAGCTTTGTCTTCGACAAAAGAAAAGATCCAGCATAATTGGGCAGTGCGACTAAGCCAAGAGCTAAGACAACAGGAAATGCTGTTCTAACATCCGTTTAGGAAGACGGCTGATGCAGCTCTATAGGCCCGTCCTACCATCCGAATTACGCCATGGATCTCATCGGTGGTGCAATTTGAGTGGTAACAACTATCTCATCAATAAGTTAGTTGAGAATCAAAACACGGATCCGCGAACGAGTAACTGCATTCCATTATGGGGAAATTTGTGCTTACAAAGGAGTACCAATGATCTAATATAAATGTAGATGCTAAATAGTTAAAATGTAAGGAAATCCTATCAAAAACAATCCGTAATGATAGCTATCTCACAAGAAAAACACACACAAATATATGTAAACTATGCAAGATATGTAAGTTTGAATACAAAATTTAGGTGACAAACGGACAGAACAAGCAGACTTTTTTAGCTAAAATAAGTCCACGGCCCCCTAAAAATTAAATATCAAAAAAATTTTAGGTTATTTATATACTTTACATTCCTACAAACATAATATCTGTAGCTATGCAAACTTCCTAATCAAAGGGCTTAAATGTGGAAATATAAAAACCATGATAATAACCTAAAAATTCCTTTGTCCCTTTGAAAGATTAATCAAAAAAATATTTCAAAACTCTGTGCATGATGAAGTTCAGTTCTTAAGTTTGAACATAAAGAAAACTATTAAGCTGAACAAAATTACAATGAACGTTTTTACTTCCTTACTTTGCGCAAAAAATAAACACAAGTAAACCGTTTGTGATCGTAGAAATAAGAAAATTAATAAAATGTGTGTTGCCAAATTACCTAGTCAATAATATTGAGATAAATGTAGACCAACGGAAACCAATAATTTTGGAGAGCATGGCCCCAAGAGGTGTAGATATTGCTTCGCAGGCAAAAAGTGAGCTAGTATAAAAGGTTATTGCGCCAGATGAAGTATTAAAATAGTCTTGAAGGTATGGAACCAAATCACCTAAAATAACGCATGGAGAGAAATTGGTTCCCTTACTGCTAGCGTATAGAAACCCAAATGTGTGATGAAGAATAGTAACACCAACAACAGTCATTACTCCAAACAATAAATCTTTGTCCATTTTTTTAAAATATGATGGAAAACGAAGACGACTGCCCTTTTCTTTCAAACCCATGCTTAGTATTGGGCCATCCAAAGCACCAAGTTCAAAGCAGTCAAACGAAGTTATAAAAGTCACAAAAAGAAAAATAAACCGAATTACATACCAAGCAAATGCATTAAAAAATTAAAATAAATAAAAAATTAAGTCGAAAGTATGCAATAGAGACAAAGTCTGCCGATATTGTGGAAAAAGCATTGGCATGTAATCTCTCCAAAGGTAAAGTAACGATTTAATATTCCATTAATCCTTGCATTTTAATGCTTTCACTTTTGGTGGCTGCGCTTTGTACTTACTCTGGGGGACAACGTCCTGACTGTGCTTGCAACACACATGTTCTATGCAGTTACAATAATCCACCTCCATATTAATAGGAATATATAAAAATTGAGGACGGTGGCTATGTCAACTCGCTCAACAAATTTTGGGATAATAAAAGCGAATTTCAGGAAGATATGTGACCAAAAAATGACCTTAAAGCCACAGAGATATGCCATGTTGTAGCGTCCCGAGACGCCCGAAAGACAAAAGAAGACACAATACTCGAGCAGAATATATATATTCAGCACGGAGAAGGTGTATGGGCTATTAGCATGGTACAAAAGGCCAGCCCACCCAGCGAGGTACAAGGGGGTTAATTCAAAGTACACAGGTGGCGCCTCACCAGAACCGAGAGATAAACCACTATCGTATTGCACTTATTTATCATACACACAAAGAATAAGGACGAGAATTTCATAAGAACTTAGTTTAAAAAGAGCAAAAACACTTTTAGCTGCCGCAGTTAGATCATAATCCCAATTTTTGGCATTGCCAATTTTCACTTCGTAGAACAGTGCCATGTCAATAATGCAGAACAAAACATCGCTTTATTGCTATCACATGTCATAACAGCATAAGAAGCACATTTTGTAGAATAGTGTCGACACCATAGAGACAGTTTTGATAACAGATTAATCTGCGAATTCCTAAAAACTGCATGATTTATGAATATTCAGAAAAATGCAGTACCCATGTAAATAAAAGCCAATTTTAAAACGCTCTTCCAAAACTGCTTTCCTGGCAAAAAGTGGCAGTGCCTAAGGCCTTTTATAGAGACAAAAAAGTCATTGAAAACAGACAGAATATGTATTGTTGACGTAGAGAAGTGGTTAGGAACTTGTGTTGTGTCCAGAGGATCATTACACCCTGAAGAAGCGTATTGACAGGGCTTCCATATGGCCAGTTAATAAATCAAAAAGAAACTTTTAAACTACAAGTTCTGATCATCTAAAATATTGGCAAACATATGATGGGCATTAGACACAACGCCACAATCATTGGATTTGCTCCAAATACTTGGAAAATCCGAGTAAGTGACACGTACTTGCAAGTGGCGGACATGGTATGGGAAATGTAATGGCGCAGCTGATTGGTCGCGTATATCAGAATGATATAAAACAGACCCACACAGGGCATTATTTTTGTACTTGCGTTGGTAACAATTATTCAGCTTAATTGCAATAACTATCACAAGTTAGATGAAGGCGACGTTTAGCATGGATGTTTACTCATTCATTGTGTTTTGTAAATAGACGACAAGCGAATGCGCCGCGACAACAACAGTCACGGTGCTGTGTCTCGCTGTTTGTGGCCCAGGTCAGCTGAGAACCTCAAGCAGGCCTTGTAGTAC
>CABFON010000140.1:0-14864 GCA_900683695.1 Echinococcus oligarthrus
ATTCACCTACAGAAGGGCTTTGCGGTTACTGGCATGGCCCAGCGGCTAGCCCACCTAAAAGGGTAAAGTGTTGAAGACCCAAAGTAGCCACATTTACTTAAACTGAGGATTAAACGGACAAGCAATGTATTGCAGTACTTATTGTTTTAGCCAGGCTTTATTTGACGTCTAGTTTAGAATCTTTATGCGTCATTTTCACATTCGTTTAGTCCCACCACAGCACTGAAGCACGGGAAGCGCGCCTGCTTTTTGGTCACTTTCTGACTGTTAGCACTTTACACAACTTATCTAACCTGTCCTTTTTGTTGGTTTCCTGTCGAACAACCTAGTACAAATTCTGATCGGAGGTACTTTGATCCTACCTCTTGCCCTATCATCTCTACTGGAAGGCCGCTTAAATTAACCGTGAAGTGTTTTACCCCCTGTAGTAAATTATATGGCATCAGAAGACTAATAAAATCGCGTAACCGTGAGAATACTACCTCAGATACCTTCCTCTTGCTCGATGTCGTAAATAAATTGTTCCAGGTGAGACTCATAAACAGGATGATTTTACTGTGGAGAGACAGCCACAATGGCCTTGTATGAAAATACAAATAGGTAAATTTACTGATATCCAAAAGCGACCTTTGCTCCTTGCACGGATGAGGCGGCCTTTGTATCAGGGTTTCCAAGTAAAATAGATCGCCGCAGTCCGAATCATGTGTTGTAATATGACACCAGTTGTCAATATCTTGCTGGCCAGTTCAAACATTGGTCAAAAGATAGAATAAAACTTTCCTTAGGCTGAGGATGGCTATAATAGTCTCAATTAGTCTGTTGTCAAGGGGTTTTGGTGTAACCAACTGCTATAAATCGGTGAAGAAGACAAGCCACATATTTGGAATGCTAGGCTCAGTTGAGCGATCGGAGGCGTCCCAGTACGGCCACACATTCTATCCTATAAGGAATAAAATTGCATTTACAACAACTACTCATCAGTGTGAATATTGTATGCGAAACTAAAGACCACAAAAATGCTCCATGTTTCTATGTATTACGATTGTTTCCTGCCTATCAGCATCTTGAAAAAGAGCCCAATTAACAAGTTAATTGATGCTTCTCGTTACTGGCTTAGCCATAAAATGTCACGCTTCAACACAGGAACAGGGAGATAACCTAGTGATGCACCACAAACTGGACATTTTGTCCTTGTAAGTGGAAATTCACCACGGATAGGTAACCAAAAGCTACTGGAGCAGTTGCTTTTATTAATTATTAATTTAATTGAAGTGATCCAATGCCCATTTCTCAGTATATTGAAGGGGTATACTCTTCCAAATCACTTTTTAATTAAAGTGTCTAGAAATTTACGTAGCACGAGGGGCCGTGTCTAACACCAAGTGCATTACCATCAAAAGTGTAGCTCCCCTAATTGTTCTGTTTTCATTCATTTATCGCAAAGTGGTATCATCTGTGTTTTGAGAGGGTGAAATGGTAAATGACTTCAAAGAATACTGATTTCTGCACAAAAATCTCTCATGAGGCAATAGTAATTTGGTTGAAAAACAATTTGGCTATGAAAAATCGGAGCAGGTGAGCCTAATTATGTCAATAAAACTAGTAGTTTAGTTTTAACATATAGGTCAATAGTATCCACCAAAAATGTTTTTAATGTAGTTACATTTGTTCTTTTAACTAACATATTAAATACTTGGCTGGACCAGAGATCAGTGACAATGACTATATTTTAAGCAGCCCCTTATTTAGAATAAGCTCATCTCAATTCCAAGAAAAAAAGAAGATTTACGGTTACCTTTACTGCATTTATGGCTGCCAAATCAATTAGCGCACAGAATTGTGAATCAAGTTTGTACTTCTCTGTTAGTGGTAAAAACCTACCATCGTCCAATCGTTTGAATATTCGCTGTTGGAGGTAGTCAATCAAGCTTGAGTAAATTATAAGAAGTAAAAGAACAAACCAATAGAGTGGTCGTTAGTCTGTGTAACCACCGAAGTCTCTTCCATTGGGCTAATTAAGACATCAACAAAATAAAAGGCAAATTAGAGCAATCAGAGCAAACTTCTAAAAGGGAAATGTTTTCGAATTGGTTAGCTTATCCCTTGAGTAAAATGTTCTTTGATGTAATGCACTTAAAATGAATATTGCTCCTTAGCTACTTAAAGCACTGTTTTTTTGTCAAGTATGACGGTGGCAATGTTGACCTTCAAAGAGGTCGGTGAAACTGCCCTTTTTCGTGTGCACGAAAAGCGACAAATTTAGCTTCAATGTCGCTTCTGTTGTCTGACAAAATTTTCCTCCTCCTATCAACCAAATTCTCCTTAGTACATTTACATGCCATTTTTAACAAAAAGCATAATTTAAATAGACCGAGCGGCTTTTTAGGTTTAAAGTATAACCTTTGCATTTTTTGCAGAGGTGCACTTTTAGAAATTGGTATTAGAGTCCCCATGACAGTAACACTTGTCTTGACAGCTGCTTCCAGTTCCAAAATATTTGAGCCCGTCGCATGTTGACTACGTAATCCAGGTACTTAGTTTGCAATTGACCACGCCGGTTCGGTTGTTGGGGTAAATGCATCAATTTTTGCATTGAAAGTGACTAAAGTATCAGCAGTCCAATTTTTATCATTGGAACCATTTAGTTTATACAACATTCCGGTTAAAAATGCTCTCATAATATTCTTTTAGCTTTTGTGTTGTACTGTCACGTAAAATCGGTTGCGAAAGAAATTGGCTTCATACTGGTAACAATATATCCACTTATGTTGCAAAATTTATGCCCACAATATAAGGACAACTGTGTTATTTAAGAAAAGACTGCAGATTTTGGCGCGATAATGACTTTTTTGCACTTTGGCAGCCACCACTTTTGATTAAATAGAAAAAATATATCTTGAATATGTTAAAATCAAATCATTGTTCACGTTGCTATAACGGCATATTACTTCTCCAATACGTAAACTGCTAAGAAAAGTATGAGATATGTTGATGGAAACAGTTACTTCGCCTTGTTTTCCGTACAAACGGTACACCTTATTTATTGCACAAACTATTTTTTACCAAATTTTAAAAAAACTCTAGAGTTCCTACCTGCATTTTTACAAGTAGTTTTCATGAATTTTTAGGCTTTAAGTAACCCTTCAAGCCATTCCCTCGTCTAAAATTTACGTTTGAGTAAAGAGTAGCATAATTAGTCAAATCGAAGCCCGCGCCAACCTTCGTAGCCAATAATTTGCAGGCTACCAACCACACGTGCACATCAACTTTTTATCGACTTTAACTAATAAAGCTGGTCGATTTATCGTAGCATAAAATGACCTATTTTCGGTGTTAAGCTATCAAACTTGACCTTTTTAAGCAGATAAAATAAAGGGAAAATTGTCGCAAAACGTTTTAAAAACAGTAACAACGCTCATCTTCAATGTTAATTGTACACCTCAGTTGTAGTTGTAAATTTCTTGCGATTGCGGCAGGGACCTTTAAAAGAAGGAATTAAAAATAGTGGATAGGGGAAACAACCTGGTTATCATTAACACAAAACCAGTGCAGTGGTGAGTAATAAAAGTAAGACTAACCCGTACTGCTAGCACTACTATTTGTACTGGCCCTCATGCAAGAAAAAAATGAAGCAAGCTATGACTGCTACCAAGTAAATCGCTTTTTAAAATTAGCAGCTTACGCTAACGTGTCAAAGACTAATGTTATTGTTGATTAGGTTTTGCATATTTCTGAAGTGTAGGCGCCCGCACCCCAACCATAAGGAGTGGAATTCGACCATGGGCCTGATTTACACCCCTCTGCTTTAAATAAGCACATATTCAGTCTTCCTCATTGCGCAGCTGTGGTCACTGATCGGTGTCTTAATTCCACCTAACACATTTCCTCTACTGAAACCCATATGGAGGTGAATAAAATCTCATGGTCAGCCCAACCTCGCGCTTTCCACCTTCCTTTGAAAAGCAGGTTTTTTTTCGTCACAATAAATGTGTGGGTGTGATTTACACCCAAATGCATTTAGTCAGCCCTTATATCAGACCCAAAGGCGTGTGTTCCAAAGTGGGTAAGGCGGTCTCTCCCCTGATGTTCCCACTACACCTAACAAGTCCACGAGGAGTGAAATGTGTATTCTTTACAGACGCAAAAAGTTCAGTAGATTTTGCTCCACGGTTTTCCTACAGTTTGCTTTGGACAACTTGTTCTCAATGAAGTTCAACTGATTTCAAAGTGACTAATGGGAGGGCGATGCCAACTCTTTATTATATTGATTGGATGATTTATTGCCCTATCAGCATAAGCTCATGCATCAAGGCCGTTGTCTTTTAACCAGTAAGGAGGTGGTGACGCTGATATGTCATGAGTCATGTTTTCGTATTATACTTGTTCGAAGTCTCCCAAGTTTGTGGGTCGCGGGTCAATTGATTTCGCACATTAATCTTGCATTTTTTCAATTGACAAGTTCAACCCTACTTTACTTACTCCTATCAAACGTATTCCTTCTGACAAAAAAATAAGATACTAAGAATCGTGGACAAAAAGTACTTTATAATTTATTGGTTTTTGTTTTACCCATGAGGGTTCAAGGCGTTGGTAGTATACTAATTAATTCAAGTCTGCTTCCATTTGATTCCCGATGCTTATCTTCAAAAATAACTTTAATTATAAGCGGGTATAGTGTACCATACGCAAAAACACGTTTCGTGTGATTCCATTATTGCATCCCAGTGTCAAGTCCTAAATTCCTTTTTTTTTTCCTAGTTTAGACACAATGGCTGTTTAATGTGTAATATGAAGTGGAATACAGTTCTGATTTAACTTGTACATGGGAGCAGTAGCAGCAGCGTTCTCCGGAAGTCGATGAACTTGATGACAGCAAAATTTTACTTCCTGTTTTAATTGACTTGAACACGTGGATTGAAGAAGGAGGTGAAGGTGGCTGGGAGACGAGAATTATTTTCTGTTGCCGTGCAGAAACAACGTCAGCCTAGGAGGGACCGTCTCGTTTCCTTTCCTCGCTTTAATTACAAACTGATCGTCATAAACTGTGGGACTTGAACTCTAATTACCGGAAAACACATTGGGGAACTCGACTTCTTGTAGCTGCCATGTCAATGCTGCTACTGGTCTAGCGAATATCGATTGGTGGTCAATCAACACTAACTGACGCCCCAGATCGGCATTCCGATCGGAGCGCAGGGGACTATAAACCGCTGCCAGTTTTTTTGATATTTAGAGGTAAAACTACAGAGGTATATAATGATTCCTTGGAGGACAAAAAATGTAGTAAGTTAAGCCTTTTGGTCCATTTTAATGTCCTTCTGTCCATTGGAGATATTTAGAACCCGAGTTGATCATGTCAACTGTCAAAGTTATCCAGCCGGAGAAAGTGTTGGTACCTTGCAGGCAGAAGCGACCTTTTTACAGAAGTATTTGTTAGCACTACCTCTATTCTAAAATTTTACTGTCAGTTGCACCCCCGGATGGTCACTATGCCTGCAAAGGCGATCACTTAACACTCATAAACATTGATTTGGATAACTGTCCCTCTCTCTAAGTGTCAGCCCTCGTCAGTTGCTGTTGAGTATCCACTGAGAACCGCGTTTTGCCACAATGGACAAGAAAAACAATCGTTTAAGTCAGTACCTTGGCCATTTCTTATTGCTGTCATTTAGGTGATGTTAACAGCCAAGATGGGTTTAGAGATCTAGGCATCACCCGCGCAGTTAAGTTATGTGGTTTGATTGTTCATATTTTTATGCATTTAGCAAATAATTTGGCTTAGAAGGCGGGATCACCACCTTGTATTGATACAAATGCTCCGTTATAATCGTAAATCCGCGTGACATTTCCTTATCGAAAGGCGACACAAGAGCACTCACGTAAGCAAATCTTAAACACCATCATCAACTGGCGATACTGTTTGAAATAGCGCAATCACTTTTTGTCCTTTTCTGCGCTTTCTCCATGTACATTAAAATGAAGCTTAGAGGGGAAGCAGTGGCATGATTTTGGAGGAGAAAATTTTGATACATTTAATGACAGGTGTTGTTTAACTCACAAAAGCAACCCCATTCCCAGCCACTAGGAGTTAGCTCGAACTCAGAATTGACTTAATCCTTTTTTTGAAAGGAATATCATTCCCAAGTAAAGTTGGAGGTCTGCTGCCACTAATGTTACAGGCGATTCACCTAGTTATTAATGTTAATTATTCTTATCTGCATGGTTGTTTAATTCTCCAAATGCAAATATGCATGAGTGGAAAGACTAGACGTTGTTTTTTCGAGACTTCAGACAGGCAAAAAATTTAGTCGAAAATTTTACCCTTGCCTCGTTTCTCACCACATTTGTGCCTAGTTGAGAGTCATGCCCTCGTTGATCATTGTTTGTAAGAGGTGATAAGTTGGCCTTCCAGTCACCATTAATTTGTCTTGAAGCTAGAAATTGCATCGGCATACCATAGTTGCCTAAACACAAGTGTCGGGGTCGATTTGTAAACACGCACTTAGTAATGAGGGCTTACCTCTGCTCCGTTGGTTCCCGCTCAGCAGAGGCGAGAGGGAGAAACAAACGCTCTACATCCAAATCGTTTATCTGTGAAAAGAAGGAAGATGAGTTAAATGTATACCCCCCATTATTAGACTAAATCGATATCTTGACAAGTGCCATTTGACCTGTCGGATTGACTTCTCCTGGTTACCTGTGGCATGATTATCATTCAAACATAATAAGAAGAAATAAAACTGGCACACAAAATCGTCTGCATATGGCTTAAGTCAAATAGGGGTATCTGGGTAAAGTTCGTCTGGCAGCAAAACGTCTCCTTGCCACGAGACTGCAAAATAGCAACATTTATTTTGATTAAGCTTTCCAAACCCATCCAGTATATGTATCCAATGTCTCTTACACTCAGACAAGATGCGATGAATTGCGAGACGTCAGCTTTCCCTTAAGTAGGGGTAAGGGTGTTGGGTAGGAAATGCGGAAGCTACATCAAAGCTAGCAGATGACTTTCTGCAAACCACCAACCCAGAAACCCTGTCTCATGTATCACTCCATTTGCATGCCTAAATGCGACCCGAGAGTGTTGACTGAATTACCATGCCTGCATTCGGGAAGCGGGTAGGCGGGGCTAGCAAAGTTTACCGATCATGGAATGCAGAATCAAGAGTGCATTTGAGCACATTGATTTTATACTTTTATGCGCACATTTCTCACCAATAACACATTCCTGCGCTTGCGATCTTGTGGTCCATTAAGAAATGCAGGTATTAGAGCCCATAGAGGTTCTATAAATAACACCCCTTAACAACCTTTTCTGGGGATATCAGATGGCCGCCTTGTATCTAGTTTATTTTTTTAATAAACATTTCCGGTTGGTGTTACGATCTTGTGCTTTTTTATTCGTGAATTTGGGTATCGTCACGTTTGTAGCCGGAGTAACTAGGAGTAGACGAAGGGTTCAGAATCAGACGCCTCTATTCACCAACATGCATAAGTAAACAGGAAGGGGAGACAGTACGTGCCCTATTCAACAATAACCCACTAGTGGAAGGTGTTGGAGACAGGGCGGTTCAAGTGCCGTGTATTTATAGCTCTTGGTTGGTCTCCTTCCTATTGTGAGTACTACCGCGATATCAGTTGATCAGGAGGGAGCGGGCGAGAATGCAGTGTTCTGGAATGATCGAGAAGTAGTTGGGTGTGAAAGCTTGCAGGAAATCAACACAGGATTGTAGACATCCCCATTAGTTAGAAGCAGTAGTTGCTCGTATGCTTAACGAATGAAGGCGGACAAATGGTTGTCAATTAATTATCATTTTGGAGGGTCAGTGGCACCCGCACGCTATCAGCTCAAAAAAAGAAGTGAATAAACATACATAGGTACATCTACCACAACTCGTTAATAATTTTTCTCCTCCACTCGTGTATCCTGAGGCTTGAGCTAACGATCCATCAGTAACTATTGCAGCATTTCGCATTCACAAATGCAACGCCTTCGCCCCTTATAACAATGGCGATAATTAGGATGTGTCGGGTTTAACTAGCCTAGTCTATATGGTTGAATATTGTTGGCGCCAGAGTGAGGAGACTGCAGATGGCGCAATATCCAATTGGTTATCTGCAATTTCATTGGCTTTGTAATCAACTGCGTGGCCTCAAACGCAGTGAATCGAATTGACAAAATGATGTCTAATCAGGGCCTCCCCACACATTCTAGCGAAACTTTTTATTCAAAACATTTTTTCCAATTTTTTTTAATGAAAATTAAGAAGCAATGTGTTTACCATAGCAGCTTGTGGGTTGTCACTTAACCTCCGGCTATGCGTCCCGCATCAATAAAATTACAAAATGTACTGAAAACGATACAAATGGCGTTTTGACAACGCCTGTCATTCACTTTACCACAGAGTTCCATTTTCAAACTGCCGAACAGAATTGAGGCCGCATGACAATTGCTGACTTTTGGGCCCACGAACTGATAACTTCCGATTCTCTTTAATCACAAGATGTGTGTGCACCTCCAGTCAGCATATGTTCATAATTCTGATCCCCCTCTTTAACAACACCTAATTTACCACTTTTAGTTTGTCCCCTCCATCATCATCACCATCGTATATCAAATCTGAGTAGTAGCTAGGTCCTCAGAGTCCACATCAAGAGGTAATTACATCTACTCCTGGTCAGTAATATAAGAGTTATATTGAAAGCTCCTCTGTCCGGATTAAACCATTTTTGAAGAAGAAGAAGAAGAAGGTACTACTGTGAGTACCTTCTTTGAAAGTAAATTTAAATTTTTTGGTTTAAGTAATCTTCGGTAACCTGATGTAGGGCCGACCAAAGACTGCGTCCGTAAGTTGAAATGTGGTCTAAAAATTTATTGAACCAACTCATAAAACGTGGTCCTTTCTGCACTTATAGTTCAAAATCGTAATCGAACTAATTTTCAAGTTTCTTGTGTCTAAATGTCAAAGCCACCTTACTTAAAAATATCGATTTTTGGGTGAAGGGGAAATTGTTTATTCACACAAGTAAAAATATCACCTTATTTTTTCCTTAATACATGCAGACATTTTTAGTTCTTTTTGCAAATAAATTTGGTGTTTAATACCAGCGAGGAGGATTTATGCTGGAATAATTCGAATTTAAAGCAGACAAATGAATTAGAGCCCTAATTCAAACACCGTAACATATAGGAAGCGTTATGATGGGCGGTTTTTATCGCGCCATTTCACACAAACACCCTCGACTTCCTTTTTTTGCCGGACGTACCTTGGACAGTGAAATAGGAGGATGAGGGGAGGGTGACAGGAGATAGCGACCACTTGGGTGGGCGCAATGCTTACATGCCCGGACAGAGAGGAAGAGCGAGAGAGGTAGAGAGGCTATTTATCACGATTAAACTCCGCGCAGGTAAAATGGGGCAAAGCAGAAGTGATTTGTTTGGAAATTGACATCACTTCAACTCTCACACGATTAATTTGACCAGAGGTCAAATTCTAATAAAATCTAAAGTAAATATTTACTAAATAAAGCATTTTAAACCCTAGCACCGAATCATATACTAATTCTTCTGCTAATTTTTCTAATGTGGTTCTGCTAGTGTGGAGTTTTCATTAAAGGGCTCGAGGTTATGCACACAGAGCTGTCACCTATCAATTCTATTGTCTCATGGCGCTTTTTTACCAAAGCGCCCTTAGATCAACTTGGCAGTCTACCTTCAAACAATGGAGGCGACTACCAACGTATAGTTGAGAGAGCAGCTAGGAAGAACGGGAGGACTCTGGCTCTGACAACATGACTAATTTAAAACCTCTGGAAAGTGTTGCCAATCAGTATGTTAACAATATCTAAGACACCTTTTTAATGGCCGTAAAGGCTGAAACGTGTTTGATTGATCAAATGCCAGCTGAGATCACATCGGTGGTAGACCCCTGTTTACCAGTCACAATAATCAAAGAGAGGGGGCTTAAAATCCTGCAAAATCTTACATATTGACACGAAACTTAGTTGCCGTTTCGGCATGTCAATCACTTTGGCATCATGGAAACGTACTACTTATGCTGTTTAAAATGTACCTTCTAGTACGAGAAGTGGGCAAATAACGCAAACATCCTGATAGGGGAGTGCTCAGAATCCTGTGAAGCCAAGAAGAGCTCAGTATCCCTATCCCCTTAAATCTGCATTGATTCTCATTGAAATGCCTTAGTCACATTAGTCTGATCGTCTAAAAGGTAAGAAGGCTAGGGAGGAGGAAATAAACGAAGGAACACGCTGAATAAAATTGGCGGCGTAGGTGGGCCTGTCCCCTTTTAAAGGCAACATGAATTTTAAATAATGGCCCAAAACCTCCAAATTCAAACTTTACCTCTATCTTTAATGCCAAAGAATACCCTTAGTCCTCCGTGCTTTTCCCATGACTTGTTTTCAGCCGCAACAGACGCCAATTTAAACCACGACACTGACGTTGACCAATGAAGGGACACTAATTCCACTCGTCATTGATCGGGAAGAAGAGACCCTTGCCAGGAACTTCTTCATTCTTCACCAAAATGCAGCCAAGGATGACGGGAAGTAAGCTAGAAATATTCAACATCTAGTTGAACGTGCCTTTAGAGGCTCACCTCCAAATAGGATTGCTAACTGGATGACCGTCTGGTTCAGACACGGGATCCCACCACCCATTATGATTGAGAGGCTCCGCGGTCTAAAGACCAACTCGATTAGGGAGCTAGTCAATTTCGCAACCAAGAGGGGTTAGAAGCTTTGTACGGCCTTGCTTCACTAAAGGTTTAACAGATGGTTAAAATCAACACCATCTCATTGCGCCCCTCTGAAATATGCCCCAACGTCACGTGAGCTTTCCTTCTCCCTATTCTGTTTGCTCTCAAACGGCTTCCTTGCATTTATTTGAGTCCCCAGTAAACTAGAAGGACGTCCGTGCGGTTTTATTCTTGACCCGGGCCCAGCTAAATCAACAGTAAATCTTCAGACTTTCACCACTCCTCGTAACAAAACTACACTAATTTCGCCTTCTACAAAATTACGTTCAGCAGAGGGAAGGGAGATGCGGAGGCGTCGTTAGTGGTCTGCAAAGGGAAAGAAACCTAAAAAGGAAATTTATTATAGATCCAGAACCGGCTTGGGACGTGATACTTGGTGCTGATTTTCTTGTTACACCAAAGCTATCTAAATTTTGCGGAAGGCACCTTTTATATTTAGCATGGCACTGAAGCCAATGCAGATGTTTCGCTACCGAAAGAAGAAGATAAATACCAGTGAAGCTAGACCCATCTGGTAACTACCTGAACCTATTCTACCTCCCCCGCCAAAATAAGTACACCGTCTAGTCGAAGAGGAGATTCGAGAAGAGGTTATAAACTATCAAGGTCACCGTGAGACTATAAGCGCTGGTAAAGAGGAACGATGGTAGCCTACTATTGTGCATCGACTATAGGAAGTTAGAAAGCCGTGACTCAGAAGGATGCATTCCCATTATCCCACATGATGAACGATTCGCTAGACCTTCTACATGGGTCAAAGTGGTTCTCCACTCCAGACTTAAAATCGGGATACTGGCAAGTTGAGGTGGCGAAGACGGACAGAGCGAAGATGGCATATATTTTGGCTTATATAATTGGCTTATTCCCTCAATGACATTCTCGTCTATGGTAGAGACACTCGAGGACATAATTCCAACCTGTTAAAATTAGGATTGATCCTGGACTGAAAGTCTCGTCAAATGGGATAGCGGTCACTGTAGATCACAAAAACAAGTAGATATAGCCAACACCAACCAATCAGACAGGGCTTCACTGTTTCTCAGGTTTGGCAAATTACTACAGGTGTTTTGTTAAAGGTTTTGATAAGATCGTCAGGCCGCTGCATATATTGACCGAAAAGCACATTAAAAAAATTTCAAATGGAAGAAGAAACAAGATAAAGCTTCTGAAAAACTGAAGCAAATGCTCCGCTGTACACCGTTCCTAGCTTTACCGAACTTTGAATTGAGCGACCCACCATTTGTACTGGACACGGACGTAGTCAACGCAGCTATAGGCAGTGTACTTTTACAGCGGGACGAAGAAGGAAGGAAACACGTCATCACCTACTCGAGTACCAGACTCGGCAAAAAAATGAGTCAGAGATTGCAAAAACTTGGGATGTTTGCTATCTGCTCCATGGTTAGACGCTTCAGACATTACCCTTTAGCGGGGAAGTTCATAGAAAGGAGTTTCAGGTACTCACCTGGTTAAGACGATGAAGGGGATTGACCATTCAGTTGTGCGTTGGTACTCAGAACCACAGCAATATGGTTTCACAGTTCAATACATAAAAGGTAATACACGTAGTAATGCAGCTGCTCTCTCCAGAGTACCGAAGCCGACCCGGCTCTTGCATGCAAGTCTTCTTATATCCTCCTACAAACTTACAGTGAAAGAGATGACCTAGTAGAGCAGGGCGGCTAGACGGATATAACAGGAATGGTGTAAACCATCTCTGTAGAATCAGTTTGTATTGCACAAAGGTGTTGGGTCTACATAGCGACTAGTGGTTCCAGGCTCATTAGTACAAACGGTTCTCCAAGAGTTACACGATCAAATAGGCCATTCGGATGAAAAGAAGATGCTAAATGCTTGAAAGAGAAGATATTTGCTGCCTTTGCTTACCCCAGACATACTAGATTTCTGACAAACCTGTATTGCTTAAAACAATTTTAAAAGGCCTCACCCCACGGGGATTGGGCTACTGCTACCCGTGCTTACAGAGTTTTCAGGTGAAAGAGTAGGTATGGACATCATAGATCCTCTATCACCAACCAATAGAGGAAACCGGCATATTCAGGTTATGACAGACTATTTCACGAAAGCAGTTAACGCAGGATCCATGAAGAGAGGAGAAGCTGAAACGACAGCTTAAGTTTTATTCCATTGGTAAATTTGTCAGCAAGGAATGACCAAATCGTTTCATAGCGATCGAGGCCCTACTTTCGAAAGCTGACTTTCTACTGAACTTTCTGGATCTGAAAGATATGCACAATACCTGCTCATCTGCATGATGATAGGCAGGTGAAAAGAGCAAAATAAGCTATGATCGGACTACTAAAGGCATTTACCAAGGATGTACAACCTCAAAGACTGGATTTTAAGCCTAGAACGTGTCATCCTTGCGTACAGAGCTACGATTCATACATTAACCAGCAGTTCACCGTTTGAGATGCTCACAGGTCGTGAAATGAGTGATTTCTGACACCTTCCTACCAAACACAGAAGCAGTAACTAGTAAACATGTCCCAATCAAATCGGCCTCTTTGTTCGGAGTTAAAGGCCGGAGAGGAGGAGATAAATGGGGAAGGCGTAACAGAAAGGTGGCCCATCCGAAGTCAACTGTTTGTCTATAAAGGAAGTTGTTTGCGGGATCTTTATGTGTAGTCGTTTTTTCTGTCTAGCAAGATGTCCAAGGTTAGCCTTAGCCCGTGAAATCTAGTCCGACTGGGTTTCGCCTCAGCAATGAGAAAAGAGGGTGGTTGTTTAATCGGTATTAAGTCGTACCTAAAAGTCACAACGGTTGGATTAGATTAGTAAGTAAGTTAATAAAGAAATTTCGAAAGTTAAAAGGGTTGTCTGTATTTCCACGCGTTTTGCAGAATTCCAGCCTCGTGAATTGGCATCCCAAAAATGAATACTGTTAATGGATGTATTTTGCTTCTAAAACGGCTTTGAAGTGATTTCGCCTATCGACGCCTTCACTTCAGCTAGGGATGGGGCTAAGAGCCCCTTTTAACCAGTCGGTATCGAAAAAGCTGTCCATTCTTGGTTGAGATAAAAGCCTATAACTAAGTACACAGTGTCGGTACAAACACCCACAGTTTGTGTGTGGAATCTTAGAATTTCATATTTTTTATAGGTTTACGTCTCTGATTAGAACCAGGAAAGGATTACAATGACTGATTCTCTGAATATGTAGCAAAGAAGCACAAAAGATCACATTATTATCATATGGCAAGTAATTTAGACTATTCACCTATCTAATCAGCCCTGATTTGCAAGATTACAGGGGAATAGGTCAGGCGAACTGTTAGCTTGAAAAGGGATATTTTTTAATGAAATGGCATGAAGGCTAAAGTGAGAAACAGAAAAATTCAACGTAAAATATTGCTTGAATCATTATATCAAGTCTGTTTTATTACCAAGTTGCACCCTTATCAGCAAGCTTACTAATTTATGGGGTGTATAATAATAAATACTCTGCCTAGAAAAAAACGAGCATTTGTGGAACAATATGATCATAAAATATATAAAAGTTCAAGGTTCCACTTCACGGGCGTAAAGGGATAATAAAAATAACCTTGAGATCCCGTACACTTTTATCAGATAACCATCAATTCAAAAATGTGCACTACGAACTCATTCAAGCATTAACAGCCCTATCATTGGTATATCAAGCCAATAATAAAGCTGATATTCATGCACTACTCTGATTGCATGTTTGACTCTTGGTTTTAAGAAGGGGTGCACTTAGGTGCTCTGCCTTTGTATCTTCTTCGGATGGGCTGGCCTCTGGGCCATGCTAGTAGCGCCCCAAGCTCTACCTTGCCCGAATATTAGGTCCTCTTTCGTCTTCAGGGAAGTATTGGGTTGCTACATTCAAGCAATTAAAAATTATTGCGGTAATTAAATGCAAAATGATCTAATTATTTGTAGAGATATTTAATGGGGCAGTCAGTGGGAGCAGAAAAGAAATCGGTACGCTGTCACTAAGGTTTGTTAAAAATGCACTCTGTAAATGCGCATAATTAACCAAGAAAAAACTCACCCGAAATATCAACACCCTAGCCCGGTTTTCGCTTAGGAGGCACCAATCAGGGG
>CABFON010000141.1:0-14835 GCA_900683695.1 Echinococcus oligarthrus
CCTCAACGCTGCCCATCTCTCCCGTCGGAGGCTGGGATACCTCACCGAAGTTGATCCCAACGAGGTCTGCACTGAAAGCGCCGGACTGAAAAGACCATCGTACAGCGGTGGGGGTAATGCGCTATCCATTGTTTTAACCTATTAAAACCTATTTTACCGCGGAAAATAGCGTTATAGTGCGATGATGGATATGCAGTTTCCATCACCTAAAAGCAGAGAAATTCATTTCATATTTGTGATGGACTAGCGTTAACTTCCCGTTTAAGATGCTAGACGTGCCAAAGCTTTGACCCAGATACTTAACTAAAATAATTGCATGAGTAACTGAATTTTCGACGGCAGTCTGTCCATTGTGAATTTTTGGGTCAGCATATCCAGCGCCATAAGGCGCTAAACTGATCCACGGCGTCAGCATCTGACGAAAGCCACTGGTGGAATCGACAATGGGTTCCACCTGAATATCCTATTCTAGCAGGTATCAAGACGCCTAAAAATGACCAATTTTTACGTGGGCAATGGCTGATTGGAAATGCATTAAAAAACTTCATGAACCTGGCTGTGCGTAATGTATCGAGTTTTAGTAAAATTGCTTCTTAGCTAAAGTGGACTGTTAATACCAAGCTCCAATAACAAAAAAGGCATTTAAAATAAAGTACAGCCGAAACGGTAAATAAAAACATACTCAATCAATATAGAGGAGTAGTCTAGCGGTCAAGATAGTGGAAGGCTCTTAAATTCCGATGCAAGATCGCTCCTGCATTTACTAAAATGCAGGCAATGCGGTCAGTATTTGGTCAAGACCAATGAAATGCCTTACGTATGCGGTAAAAATAACAAGTGGGGGAGGTTCCATCGAAACAGAACAAATACAGTCTTCCTTAATCCAGGTGTAAATGGGGACGAGATAAAGTGGGTATAACGGGAGGTTTTGGTTACACAAATTGGGCCCTTTAAAGGAAAGTTAGGTTTGATTTTCACAACCACAGAGTAATAAAACACCCACGCAAGGAATGCGTGGCAGATATCTAATGAGACAACGTTTGGCAACATTTCACAATGCACCAGAGTAGGCGGTCTCGGAGCGACGGGCAATGGAATGAAAATTTTGCCCTTGTGTAGTCGAGCATTACTGCTATTTGATGAGCCAGAAGCAGTGCGTACCTAATGCACATTCAAGTGAATTCCTTGCATTAAAAAAGAAAATGGTTTCAAGCATTGTAAAAAATGACGGCTTTGAGAAAATGAATGACCTCAGAGCACTACTATAATCGCTTAAAGGAGCAATAAATCTGTTTTTGCACTTTTAGCAACGTAGCCATAAAAACATTGGTAAATACATTACATCCTTACAAATACTGACCGAATGGCAAAAAAGTTATCTTGACTAGCCCAAAGCATTCGAATCAGGGAATGTAATTGAAAAATGGGTTCACTGGCTCGAAATCAGAAGTATCACAAAACAAAACCTCATGACTGTTACGACCAAGCCAAATACATCACCCGAAGTCGCATGCACGGGTTGTCCGTACTTGAGCATGACACGAGATTTACTGAAAGACTTAAAGAAACGTTTGACGGAACACACCGAAGCCGATAAAGCGAGGATTCAGTATGTCGGTAAAAGAGTGATATGATGACAGCTAAAAAACGATGAAACGATAAAGATGTGCAGGTCCATAGATTGCCCACATGCGTCAACAGTGGCTTTCAGTGAAGCGAGATACTACCCATTCGGTCCAGAAACAGGAAAAATCCAACGCCACACGAAACTGTTAACTTACAAAGAAGGCTCAAAAGTAGCTGAGAATTTTGCAAGGTACGAATACGCAAATCTAATTGGTGTTAAACTAAAAAAAAAGGATTCAAATGGCTTTTGAAAGTAGCGTTAGTCTTAATAACGCCTCACTTGAACAGTGCGTCCGTCGATGTAGGAGTTGGTTCTCCACCATTCAAGCATTGAAACCTTCAGATAGCTATGTTTAAACTAGGTTGATAAATACTTTAACCGCACCTAGACCTACATGCGTTTTTTGGGAAAGGGAGGGGTTTTTAGCGTCAACGTAAAAATAAAACCTTTTTAAGAAATATTCAAACCTACCTCCAATTCTGACTTCTGGTTAGCCTGCTGGGGGGCCTCCAAATGTTTTGTTGGAATTTTCGAAGCAGAGGATTTATCATCATCCTTGTCAGCCACGGGCGACGAAAGACCCAAAATATCAGCCATTACACCGTCAGTATTGCCACCGGTGCTTTTCGCAATTGACTATTTAGTATGAATTAGGGGTGAGCAATGCGATGGAACGAGCGACAAAAGTAATACTCAATCAACGCAAAGTCCTACATTGAGGGTAGCGTAAAAGGCACGTTTTCCTTTTGATCTTTAAAGCTCTAATGAACCAGGATGAGGATAACAAAAGCATTTGGAAAGTAAAGAGATGTAAGAGTTACAAGTGTACCTTAAGTGTCCGACTCTGGGTCTTTGACGAATCACTGTTCTGAAGAGGTAAGTTGACGGACCTAGCACAAACTGATTTTCGTTTACCTTGTTGCTCCAGCCGCAAGAGATCCTATTGAGGACGTTTTAATGAAATGCACAGATACCAAACCAAAACTGCTAAAATGGCACTCAACTATCGCCAGACAAATGCGCACACACTAATAAACCGTTCGGCGCTAAATAATACTATAACAAAAGCTTTTCCGAAGGAAAACAAAGAAGCATTATAAAGGTGAGAATGTAGTGACACGTGCCTTGTGCAGGAACTTATACAC
This sequence comes from Echinococcus oligarthrus, assembly GCA_900683695.1. Lineage (NCBI taxonomy): Eukaryota > Metazoa > Platyhelminthes > Cestoda > Cyclophyllidea > Taeniidae > Echinococcus > Echinococcus oligarthrus. Next base: position 2,773 of record CABFON010000141.1, read on the forward strand.
AAAGACATGTGCTTGCGCAGTTTGTAATACCTTTTTCACAGATTCCATGTCAGGTTTTGGAGGAACAAAGTCTGAAGCAACGTATCTTTTTTGCTCATATTTGGCCCGAATAAATTGTTCAAGTGCTGAATCTGTTTGAGGCCGACGAAAGAACTCCGGAAGGCTTGCCTCATAGAGCTCCCGAGCACGTCGATTGCCAACAGCCTTAAGCATCTACAAGGAACTAGATAATCCACACAATAATTAACTCACGGCGACTTGTTGGGGTTCCCACGAGTCCAGATTAAGTGACTTGACCTTGGATATATGAACACCTAAGCCCCGGTGAATTCCTGCGCAGCGGATACAGAGAAGAACTCCTAGATTCCAGGAAGCCCAACGTGGACCTGATTCGTAAGGCCATGTGAAAGTATCATACCTTTAGCATCACAATCAGCACAGTACCTGTTTTCTTCGTCCTTGACAAGATCAGCAATTATGAGTTGAAGACGCTCATTCTGCTGCTTCTCCCCCTGCCGCGGCATAGACATCAGAACTATTCGTAAAATGTGCGGTTAAATCGAATCAGGCCCTATCATCCTGTCAAGAAAAACAAAATTTTTCATTTAAGAACAAAAAAATGCCCATTTTCTGTATAATTAAATTTTATTTACCAACATGCACGTAGCACGATGACTTGCTGAGTCAACTCCTAATTTTGGCGACCTAAATTATTTCGCAATCGTCAAATCCAATGTGTTTATGTGAACTCACAATAATAACCACTTGGTTCGAGTTTGGCCACTAAGTCTTGGGTAGTCGTTTGAAAATATAATAGAGTTTTCATGATGCAACTTCACCTACCGACTACTGCGTATGCATTTGTGTTAAACCCATTTTATATTAAATACTGCGGCTAATGTTGTAGCTCCTTGAGACTTCCCAGAAGACGAACGAAGAAATAAAACTTAAGCAGAATAAGTTTTGTCAAAGTACAGTAGGGCTTAGTACTAGCGTAGCCTAGATGCCAAGCCGCCCGGTAGAGGCATAATGGCGGCGTCCTAAGCGGTCCGTTACCGAAATTGGGAGTTGCGCACACAAGTAACTCATTACAATATAGCCTAAAATGCATTCGTAACTTGATATTTACACGGGTATTTTCTTGCCTTTGGGCTTTCTTTGCACAATTTTTCTTAAATAACGTCATCTATAAGTTGGTTCCTGCTTGGAAAATCTCTACCGAGGTTATGAGCTAGGCAGGCTGATAAAGAATAATGCTGTTACTAAACTGATGGAGCTGTCAAGTCCTCCCCAAAGTCAAAACAAGCCATAGTACTGTGAGTAACATGTACCTCCAATATACAGGAAGGCTAGAAGGCTGCTACCATGGCTCGAAGGCCCCACCGCAGGAGGTATGTACAATCTGCGTAGACTTAAGGTCCCATGCAGTTAAACAAAAGGGGGAGTCACTGCACTGGAGGCATGTATTTACTTCCGTTTCATTTTTTTTGAACCCAGAGCTCTGTAAAATCTTTGTTTGCATATTCTAAGGCAGATTCCACACATGTGGAAAGACTTTTTTTAAGTTTTTCTACCGTACTGGTAGTCGGTGCAACAGCAACCGGGATGGACACTTTTGCAGTTACAAACCTGCATTACCAACTTTATTGCAAAAGATGAGTACTCTGCAATCATTAGCTGTAATGGCAAGGTGAGTGTTGAAAAAATAGAGCTATTTTGCATGAGTTCTAGGGTAATCAACTGCAAATTATATCCACTAATGAATTTCGCTACCTTACTGTGGGGAAGTCTAACTTTCAACCTCTATTTATCTAAGTCTTTCCATCAGAAATTCCAAGCATGCAGGCACATAAGGTTCAAATCAGTCTATTTGAAGACTTTTGTCTATGATTTGTTCAACAAATGCGCGTATTTGATGAAACCTTTAATTCTGGAGAAGCAGTGTTGTCCCCTACAGAATTGCTATGCAATTTGTGGAGGTGACAATGCCTAAGGCATCTGGTCTTTTGCTTTTCAAAGCTCCCAGCACAAATACATAAATCTTTTTCTACACAATTTTAGTGCATTAGAAATGGCCGCACACTACAAGCAGATAACTGCTGAGACTCCTTAATCCGTAATTTCTCCTATTCTAATAAATAATTTTACTATCTACTGTGCATAGAGCTCAATCAGATTTCAAAATCAGTTTGATCAGCGGTACGGACTGTTCCAGATAATATGCATTACGGTGACTTCGGCCAAATCGGTTTATGTGACACAAATCTCAGCAAAAATTCATGGCAGCATTCGTTAACTAAAAACGGTCTCGGTTAAGTGCGACTTCCAGTTTGTACCATGGTGCAGAGTGATTATGGAAACTTTCATAGAATAAGCCCAATTAAAGCTGAGTTTTATTTAAATATGCAAAGAAGTTTTTTACGACGTAACGCTCTAAAAAGTGGTTCCCGCATAAACAATACTTTGGTCATTTACTTAGTTCCGCCATTGTACCTTCGTCGGGTGGGCTAACCTTTGAAACATGCCAGTAGTCCCGAGCTCTAGTGTATGTTGAACATATGCATGTTCATATTCTGGCAGAGTATTGCATCTACTTTCATCCTCAGGGAAGCCTTGGAGCGCTGCTAGTAAATCACATTCCTGAAGCTTTCCAATTCTGCGAAATATACTGTATTTCCATAGAATCTATGTCTGAAATTTTTCCCAAGTGTTATTAGGTCGATTTATCATTCACTGTTGTTGAAAATCTCATATCAGATTAATATACCTAAAGGGACGTTTAAACATGTAAAATTCAAGTAGACGGTAGGTCATAAAATATTCTGCTGCTTGCTGTGAGCAGTTGGTGGTCTAAAGGGATCTGCAGTAAAATTGATGCTTAAAGAAGTGGCTGTCAAATTTCGAGGCTTACGATTTGCACAAAAATTAAGTAAGCTAAACAGACAAAAGTAGGCACCGTCGCCTAGGTGTCTTCAGGTAGCACGCCAGAAAGGAGCACACTTTGTGCATTGCGTCAGTGCAGGTAAAAATTAAACTACATTAGCCTGGTTAATTTACAGACATTAAGTTCGTCGGAAGCAATGCAATGAATAATGGACACAAAATAGATCTCGACAACTTTTTTCCCAGTAATAAGTGTGCTTCTGGAGTAAGACAAAAGTCAAGTGCATATAACCATCCACTACGAAAAAAAATCAGCACTGGACCGGCTTAGCATTCTCGGTGAGCAATTCTGTAAAGCATCAAACGTTCCGTAAAACATTCATAAGCGTCTAAAATTCATTTTAGAGGAAGATTAGTTAAAACCATAGACCTATGGTGCTTAGGTTATAAACTTGGATGTAAAAGGTATTAGGTAATAAAGAAGATAATCCTCTAAATTGAAAAATAGCAATTTGGGGAAGTAGGCGCTTGTATGCATGGGCTTATTTTTCCCACATAGGTCCGGTCTGCTTGCAAATAAACGTTTGTATAGTCAGGGCAGAAATACATTCTGCAGCACTTTGGATTATTTCGTGATTTAAAGGTGATCACATTGTAAGCTCCTGTAATCTAAGAACGTGTTCACTGTTTCGTAAACAATCGCGTAGAGCAGCAAAACCAATGGCAAGCCATTTGTCGATCCCATTCTCTCAAAGTCGAGTACATCCCCTTTGGACTTTTACCAATTTTCTCTCAGTATTGAGTGCAAGTAAATTATTTCTCAAGTGTAAATTTTGACAGCCCTTCAAAAAGCAGTATGAAAATCGTCCCGTTTAATCTGCAGATGGTCTCAAACTTAATCCATTTAATGAAATCTCCAAAGTGCCATGGAGAATTTTTTACAGCTAAACTCATGAGCATGAATAATAGTTATCCCTAGGAACAAAGACAGACTAAATGGGGATGAGACATTCATGACCCTAGAGAAAGGTTTTACGCAGTTCTAGGTCTTATAATGGCAGAAAATATGTCCCATATTGTGTATACAAGTTAAACTTGTATAGGAAAGTAAGTAGCGGTTACGAGGAGTGATTACAATATATCATTGCAAAAAACGACCGTAGATCCAACGACAATACTTCAGGTGGACAGGCTAATTAGAATATGCAATAGGCGTTGAAAGAATTTCCTGCGTGTTAGTTGCAAGCTGCTTAATCGACCAATACATCTAACGCGAATGGACATTCTGTTGAGATGTGATTATTTAAGAAGAGAATACCGCAACATTGCTTCATCTGAACTGCTTCGAATGTTGGCAGATTCAGTGTAGATAAGCCATCCAACTTAGCACAATTTCTTTCGTCTCCAGTTTAAATTCTCTTTAAACATAAAGACATTTAATAGTCATTTGCACCTTAATAGGTCTTCTGAACATTTGAGCCATTTTAGAATGCAGTTGTAGGACGTACTTATATGAATAATGGCACAAAAGGGCTGGCGGATTGAGGCAAGGACAATATCATCATGGCCTCAGCTACCCCTTGTGAAGGATTTAGCACCGTAGACTGAAGTGCTAGGGGCTACTGTGCGTAACTGAAGAAGGGATTACAATGAAATCGACATCCGGATTTGCTTAATTGGATCAAATAACCCAGATTAGCCGTAGTTACACAGCTTGGAAAAGAGCAGATCATTGATACAACCTCAAGTAAAGCAACTCTCATCATCGTGATCACTTAAAATGCAAAAATGTCCGCTTCTACAGGCTTACCTGACAAGAAGGGGAGATCTTGATTTGTCAAACATCCCACTTGGACTATTAGAGGCAAGCCTGTTGAGAGACGGTTGATGTCAATTAACTCCTACTTTGGGAATGCCTACTAATCAGAAATTTTCACCACTAACGAGACAATGTGAATAATATACTTTTCTTTGGAATGGATAAGAAATTGTGACTACGGCATGGCATTTGTTTTGGTAAACTTCGTATATGCTTTTCCGTAGCATTGATGGATAAGTACAAATCCTACTCGCTACTTTATTAAAATTGGGAAGCAAACAAAATAAAACAGCTCAAACGAAATAAGCCTTTTTGATAATGCCTTCTTAAGTTACGGATTTCTTGCCGATTTAAGGGAAGATTATTCATATTGGGGTTTGAGATTGTTTACTGCCTTAGTTTAACTATGTTGCAATCATAACCGAAGCACTGCTGAACCCTCGCCATCGCCATAGAATTTACTGAGGTTACATATCAATCAGTCTGCAATGTGATCAAAGGGACTTGAAAGCAAGTCAAGAGGACTTTCTTTTAGTCGGTTTCGCCACATTGGGGATAGGTGGTAAATTCAACTTCCTCAAAATTATTAACTTTATAACCACTCATTTTTATCCATGTTCGCAGTCTATGAACAGTAGCTCATTTACTCTTATAAGGGAAAGTTTTGCCATTTTAGCAAAAATAGTACCAGTTTTATCTCTGGTATCATTGTTTGAAGACAAAAACTACCAATAATTAGCATAAAAGAATTGCCAAAAAACTTCACGGTTTCTTAGTAATGAAAAGAAGTCCCCTGAGCTACATGGCAACCATTCAGAAAAGCGTAAGACTGCATCGACTGCAAAGTTGAATATTAAACTCATATTTATCAAGGATTATTCACTGCCATTCATTTAAAACATTAACTGGTAATTCCCAAAGATTTAGGTTGTTTATCAAGCCTTCTTACCGCGCTTTCACACTTTGACAGTTAATGATCAATGAAATTAGGGATTCTTACACACCTAGAAATTCACAGCAATAAATAATGAATTGCATTGCTTTTTAGTTTAACTCTTTATTTTGCCTATGCGCTCACCTAGGGCTCCACCTATATACTTCCGCTGGGCTGCATGGCTTCTGGGTCATGCCAGTAGCCTCAAGCCCTTCTGCGCATCGGCTTTGAGTTTTCTGTCCAAGTATTATGTCTTCTTTCGACCCTAGGAAAGACTCGGGGTGATACATTGGTGGTAGGGGAAAGTGAACCCAATCCTAAAGAACATTTATCCTGATTTCTACCGTTGGGTGATAAACCTTATCGAGGTAGAAGTGCATATGCTATGGATGGGAGAACCAGTGACGACCCCTAACTGAAGGTTTGAAGATGATATCTACCTTCATAACTATCTTAATCCTGCGTTCTGCAGGAATACCATACACAGCTGAAGTGACAAGCACTTAACCACCTGGAGATTTTCGTTACGGGGTTGTCTACGGTGCCTGTATAATGGTGTCAATTAAGTGAAAATGCAAGGCATACTATCTGGTCAGAGCCCAAATAGAGGTGGCTGGGCAAGACTGAAGTGGGAACAAAACGGCGAGGATGAATGGACTCGAAACCTTATTCCCACGAAACCATTTTAAACCTCGTCCTTTGTTAAATGACTGTCTTTGGGCCAGTGCTCCTACTACCACTGATAGGCCTAAATGCTGGTCTGTATATTCCCTCTTCACCAATAGAATTCCCAAACAGAATGAAATTCCGGTATCAGTAGAATCATCAAGTAGAATCAGTGACGTTGCAGTCAGATACCGTCTCAGTTGCTCGCAAATTCGATGGATGGAGTAGTTGGTTGGTGTTTTTCTTACAGCACCGTCTACGTTGTGGTGACCGATGTAGGAGGTTGACCAAGGGAAGCGCAGAAGGTAACGCTCAAAGGAAGAGAGGCGATATGTAATGCTTTGATTACCTGTTTGAATTTTCATTTTAGTTACGCTGACGCTTAAGGCTTCGCCTTTGTACTTCTACTGGGAGGTGTAGCCTTCGGGTCATACCGGTGGCCCTCCAGCTCTTCCGTAGTAGGCAGTACGCATTCTGCCCTAGTATTATGCCTTCATTTGTCTTTAGAAAAGACTTGGAACATTACAACTTGGTGCGTTTAATGGCTAAATACATCCAATTTGTATGTATTTCCGCAAATGATGTGATTAGCATGAACAAGTAGTTCAGCACGCATGATAAAAGAGTGTCAAATTGATACTAAACAAAAGTTGGCCTATAAAACCTTTCAAAGTACACCTTTTAAATGGGGCGAAAAATGAATGAAAAAAGTTTCTAGCTCATGGCATGATGGATGTACAGTTAAAAAAGTGAATTAGCGCGATACGCAATCTATTGGAGGTACGGCGGCTTGAAACTACAAATGCAGGATAAATGGGGTGAAATCGGAGATTTTGAAGTTGAAAGGATTAAATACAGCGCTACACAGTTCTCTAAAAGTAGTCAATCTGTTCATCCTCAATTTATATCTTTTGATCTATTTCATAATACTATAATTTGTTGGAATATTCGACTTCTGACAATAGAAGAGTAAAATATGGTATTGGTAGACATTAGCATGCAATTTCAGATCCACACCATATCGACATATCGAAAATAGGATGAAACAATTGCTAGTAGAGCGTCTGGTGGAACCAAATAAATATTTTATGGAGTCTTCATGCTCCTTCATGCTTACATCTGATTTCAACTTTCCTCAGTATGCGTGTGCATGTCTGGATGACCAAGGAGGAGTAACAAACTTCATTAATTTTGCCCATCAGCAGATGGGAGCTTCACTGCAATTGTATCGGCTGAGGGAGCCAGGACGTTGCGATGGTTCACACAAAAGAAACCGTTTTCATTTGTTCCAATCATTTTATGTACAGTGTTAAGGGAGTGAATTATTGAATCTAATTCAGCTACTTTGAGGTACGGAGAAATTGAACAAGAAAAAAGGTACGTTGGCGTTTGGCTGTAAGTTTCCTTTTATGCAAGTAAACTGAAGTCAATTTAGTGGTCTGCAAGACGTTATTCTTACCACCTCGTGCATTTAAAAAATTGATATTCCTTTGAGATATGATTAAATAAAGCTGAAGCGCGTGCAGGTTTGACAATTATCCCGAAACGGCCTAATCATAAACCATAACATTAGGTAGATTAAAAGATAATGGATTTCTAGCACACGAGTCAACGTTTCCGCTACATTTATTAGGTGCGATACCTTTCGATGCCATTTTTCCGAGGATTGCGCTCAGGTTAACAGTCATTTAGGAAATGATGATCCATGGGGACTGATAGGTATCCAAATTCCTTGATTAAAGCTAGCGAGTGTTTACTTACCGAACGAAAACAGCACCACAGCATTATAACGCGGAGAGAAGTCAGCCAAGTAGTTTAACCGCCCTCTTCTTGAAGTGCTAGACGCATGAATAACCAAAGAACTTGAAAGTAGAAACGATTAAATTTGACGTTTTGGCCTCGCTTAGAGGGTCTATTGGTAGAAAATGCGATTATTGTAACCTGTCATTTTAATCACTTTCCTAACCTCAGAATTCCATCGCAAAGTTATCGTACATCTTATAGTTTCGCATTAAAAAATAGTAATTTTAAGTGGTTGCGCAAACACGCGTGTATTTAGATAAGCAATCTCCAAGATCTTTTGAAATGAGTTGAAGGCGGCACCCGGACCTATTCCAGCATCACTTTCCTGACACTATAATGGTATGGCATAGTAGTACTATAATAGTACAAAGATCAAAATTTCCCAGTATTGAATGGTAGTTGTATTAAAGCAACTGTGCTACGGATTATCACATCACATCTGCATTGTCAAAATTGCCCCGGTAATAGAACTGCCTTTCGGAATTACACATGTTTCTTGCGCTTAACAACAGCAAATCTGCTCTTATTTAACCACAGTTTACTTCATTTTTTTCTCTAAGTACACTGTCATAGAAAGCTAGATTTAGTAAATTTACTAAATTACAAATAACCCGTAAAAGGAGCTTAGGGACAACTACAAACGCAAGCTTCAATTCAATTTACCATGCCAAATTACTGAATGAGTGATCAACAGCATTTTTGCTCCGATTGGAGAGCGCAATGAAGGAAACTGAATTCAAACACTCATTTTAACCCAGGCAAAATTTTGTTTAGCTGCGAAAACTTTAAGCTGAGTATGCAACCAAAATCTGGACATTTAAGCGCAAGGAGCAGCTAAAAACATGCCCTACGTAAAGAACTGTTTAGTGGAAATCGGGATCTCAGGTAGAGAAGCACACACTTACTGCCATTTCAATCACTTGGAAATTCTCCATATCACTTGCATTTAGACTAGTCAAACTGCACATTCAACTCAATTTCTCAATTGAGCCTTATTTTCCATATCACTTTTTAATGAAAGAGGGTTTTGTTGTTTTAGCCTATTTTTACGCCAAATCCCTAAACCGCCTTCAGTTTACATCATCTAGGCCATTGGCGCTGCCAAGCAATTTGGCAGAACGCAGCGACTTTATGGCGTTTTGACAGATGCAACAGGACAAACTTCAGTGAAAGCTTTTCCCTCTCTGTGTAGGTAGTCAATAGCAATATCTACGAATTCCACCAGAAAAGTCATGGACCACGACCACAAATGCTATGATTTTCACTTACTATTGCGTGTCACTACTTTTAAATCGACTAATGCAAGTTGCCCGTAATGACTGTTCCCTAAGTTGATTTTTACGTTTCAAATTGATCTTAAATAACAATAAAGTGTAGCTTTTACAAAAAAATCCACCTTCATGACTCCAGCTATCGAATGTTAAAGGTGGCCCTATCTGGCGTTTCTAGCGGCACTGCTACTCCGCATCTGGTGACTGGAATTCATGCAACTCCAATGAAAAGCCTTGCTTGAAAGTGAACAAATTCCTCGATGTCCTGTTACCACGTGCATTTTCATTCCTATGTGTGCGAATTAATCGTGCGCAATCAGAATGAAATATTCTACCTTTACAGTAGACTTGATGAACATTGTGAACCAGGTAGATTATAAACATGCACAAATCGCGGACGGGTTCTAAAAAGCGGATTTGTAGATGGGCTTATGTGAGCCTTATGGGGATAAATTAAGAATCTGAATTTCATCCTGAAAAGTGGGATTCAATCTCAGGGATAATTTAGGACAGGTAAAGATGAATAAAGCTTGGTAACAAACGCAACTTCAAAGAGTAAGAAAGACTTAATTCCAAATTTGAAATTATTAATTCGATAGAAGAAGTGTGCAAAAAGCGGCTGAGGTAGCTTTATACAGTATAATTAGACAAAAACCCATTTTTTTAAAGAACATTTGAACCGCACATTACTTCGTCCATTCCCGTCACTTTGCAAATTTTTGTAAGAAGACGAAAGGCATAAGTGCATTTGGAAATTTCCATTCATCTTTTTCTTTCGGTGCACGCATATAACAAACAATCGCGCTTCTTTTCCCTCAAAACGTAGTTCACTCATTATTGAAGCTATTATGAAAGAATATGGGAAACTTATGATGTAGCAATGGAAAGCCCAAAACAAAGCTTTTTGTACAATTTTAAGTTGTAGCAAATAATATGTTACTCGTGGATGTCGGGGCATGAAACGTTGAGCTATGAACCCAATCTATGGTGCTTAGTGGCTACATTATTAGGAATTTTTACGGATCCTTCTGATTGTGCTAGGAAGAAAAATATGCTTTCAAAATTTCAGAGGTTTCGCACACATGTGAGAAATCTCACATGCTGTCAAGTGAGGTCCCATCACAGCAAAGTTTGTCAATACCCCATTTTTTCTAATGTAAATGGCTAAATCAAATTGTATCGGAAATGTGCTATAAAGAAAATCGGTGTAAAACATGTACCCTGACGATACCCACAAATTACAGCGAAAATTATCTTTAGAAAAATACCGAATGATTATCCCTGTACAAATGAAGCCATTGATACGTTGAATGCCCACTAGTAAGATAGCACTCCAAGAATTAACAGAAATAATCCATATTCAATCGCTATAATTTAACTATGGATATATGCAACGATGTGACTACACAGTTAAATTGACACGTTGCTTCCACAAGGCCATATGAAGTGTTGCATTAAAGCAAATAACAAATTGGATAGCAAATGTTACAAGCACTTGCATCTTTGCCTTTAAAGTCACGTGCTAATCATCCGTGGTCAAGAACATTCAATTCCCCTCAAAGGAGTGAACACACACACATCACACAAATTGAAATGGATCCACTGTTTTTGCGATTTTGGGGAAGGGAATGAGGCATCGCAAAAGCACTAACCACTCTCATTCGGTCATACAGACTTGTTGCCTCACCGATGGAATTCGCATAATTTTTAGCCTAAATGATCCCTTCTTTGGACCTTTGCTTTGAACCTCTACCCCCATAGGGTAATTATTAGTGCCTATTAATCGCAAAGTAGAGTAGCTGTTTGGATTAATATTCTTGCCAAAAGAAGACTTAAGGATTTGGAAATAACAAACTGTATACAATAGAACGTATAATAAACACAATCAGCAATTTTTGATACCACAAAGTTTAAAGGCTCTAAATGCAAATTAGATTTCATTTCACATGTGCACGTAATCACTGACTGTAAAAATAATAAACATTGCTCATTTGTACTTGCCCCAGAAAATTGATAGAAATTCAATGAGAGTGTTGTCCTTTAGAGTTACAACTTTTACTAATAACACTACCTAGGGAAACTTAAATGAGCTTAAATGTCTTAAGGTTGGATTACTAAATGTGCGTAGTCCATCGATTCCCTAATTTTTAAGGCTAGTTAGCATATCCAAGACTAAAAAGTAAGTACTGAACTGAATGAATAAACTAAAGTTCTATTAATTATAATTGAGATTTTATTGCCTGATAGCGTTTGCAACAAGGGTATTGGTTGTTCAAGTGGGCAAAAGTACTCAAATGTAGGCCGATATACGTGATAGTATCTCAATTCTTGTATCACCTTTGAAGGAAGGTGTTGCCCCTTACAAGCCTATTTTTCTACGCGGAGCATATCAGTTGACACAATTTATTTTTACTGGTATATCCGCTATAAAATATGTGTTTGGGGGAGCATTATCACTGTAGTTTGGCCTGATCCAAGGAGAGAATTTGCAAATAAAGTAGAGTTAGCAAGAGTGTGCGGCGTTACACAGAATCACTGCAGGTGTCGTCAAAGTCGTCGTGACCCATTCCGAGTTGTGGACGCGGCGGTGGCTGCAAGTCACTTGTTTTTGCTGTGACGACTGAGGCCGCAGGGAGAGGACTGGCAACGGTGGCAGCATTGGTGGCGGTGGCCTTCATGGCTGTCCC
>CABFON010000142.1:0-14809 GCA_900683695.1 Echinococcus oligarthrus
CCGCAATAGAATACGTCTGCTATGAACCTCTAAATCAGCAGCTCCACGCTTCACTTTACCTGCTGCTAGTCACATTCCTAATGCCACTCCTAACTGCAGACTGTTTCACTGAATAAAATGAAAGAAAATCTAGGACTAGCTATCTTATGCATATAGAGCCCATTCGTGTAGCCGAAAGCGCAGTGCGCATCAAGTCAATATTGGTGCTAGATAACGTATCCACTGATTATTCTTCTGCAAGAGGAGGAAGTAGGGATAAGAGTATCCCCACCAATTGGTAGTGATACTATTTCTGAGTATCTTACCCTCCTAAGTGTACTTTCACATTGTCTGCAACGTCCAGCTCTAGTCCAGTTCCAGTTCAGTCTGCTAATAATTTCAAGACTGGCCAAATACTAACTTCCAATTGTAATGCATGCACGCGCAGCGCATGTTGCCAAGTAGATTAGAGAGCTCTCCATGGATTACTCCATTTATCAGCCAGGCAAAATTGACATAGTTCAATTCCACGTGCAGAGGTGGGCACCAGTTTGCAGTCGAGAAATGGACGGGTGGCTAAATGGGTGGATAAATGGATGAATAGGTGATAGATGGCCAAACTAACAGAAAGTAAATTGCTCTAGCCCTAATTCTCCTCATCAACCCAGTGTTCTTATATGGAATGGCATGAAGAGTTTTCGTTAGTAGTTAACTTAATTGGCGACTTTGTTCACAAAACAACAGACACCTACGTGCCTGCATTCTGTCCGTGTACAAAAAAAGGTACTGTACGCATGCATCTCCTACAGAGCGCGTGCCCAACCTTGCACATAACACTTCTAAATTTTACCCTTTTCCAAACTGCATCGGTCATACTTGTGACACGATGCCTTTCAAATGCTACTTCACATATTTTCAGCGAATGCAAGCAGAAAGAGAAGGTTTGATAGATTTGGTAGCAAAGTACACTGAGCAAATCAAGGAGACTTGCCTACCGACGACACAGAATAAAGATTGTGCAAAATTCAGTGACTGAGGACAATGTGATATAATCACATGCTTGCCAGGTTACCAAACCCACGCAAATGTGCTCCATATGGCAAACAAGGGGATTGGGCTGCCAAATTAATGTCAATCAGGCGATAGGCCAAGGGCATTTTCAAATATCTTTTTCTCCTCTCTGAATGGCTTGTTCAGGACCAATAATGTACACAGTCATCGTGGGAACGCAAATAACATTGGCTAGAGATGAGGTAGAGCTGATTTTAAATTAGACCTTCGTCTGCCTTCACTTCGTATTTCATAGGCTGATTCTGTAAATCAACGAAGGTGAGTTCTTTGCCTATCCGCTCTTATCTAAATAATAACGGGATTTTCTCACTCCTCCTTCGCACAATCCTATCCTCTTACCTCTACCTCTTCAGCATGGGCTGCGTTATTTCCTGTGGCTTGAAGTTCGTTCTTCAAATCCTCAATACCGTCCTCTGCGTAAGTGATGTGATAGGCATGCAATAGTCCTCACCATTGCTTGCCGAGGCAGCACTCAATTTCTTGTCCATTTCAGGTGGCCTTCCTGGCCGTTGCAGTGTTTGGAATTCTACTGAAATCCTCCAAATCTATAGTTCAACAGCTGTTATCAAAGATTTTCGATCAATTCAATGTTGGTGATGAAGATTTACGTCAGCTGACTAGATTTATCACTGAAAACGCAGGTGGGTGATATCATAAATCACGCCATGCCACTTTGATATACACAAGTGCTTTTGAAATGGCATAATCCGGTAATGACTTATCTCCTACAGATGGCATCGCTATAATCCTCATTGTGGTTGGATTGGCGCTAGCAACTCTCTGCTTCATAGGGTGCATTGCTTCGTGTTGTGGGTGCAATATACTACTAAAGATAGTAAGAAGACTTCAGAAATCACTATTAGCAACAAGTAAAATTATCAAATTGATGAAAAATATTTTTTCCTCCCTTTACTAGTATGCCGCCATTCTTGCTGTTATACTTGTTGCGGAAATAATTGCTGTTGCACTGCTTTTCTCCGATCCCACAAGACTGACTTCTCTGCTTGTAAGCGCACTGGAAAAACTTCTCCAGTTATTCGGTGATGGAAGTGAGGAAGGACAAATGTCAACTGCTGTCTGGAATGTAACTATGACGGTATGTATCTAAAACTAGTTGATTTGTCTTTGTTTTTAAAGTGGTTTTGACTATATGCCTACCAATTTACAATTTTTATAACAGATAGGTTCAGTTTGCTGCGGCATGGACGGCTATGGTGATTTCGGTAGGTCCAATAAATATTTACCATTTCTCCTACCACTTTGAGCCTACTTACTTTCTTACTATCTTTGCAGCTAAATTGAACAAATCGCTCCCAGTACAATGTTGCAATATGACGGCCACTGTTTGTAATTCTACAGCAGCCCAAAACGCCAATGTTCCGGGATGCAGAAACAAAGTTGTCACATTCACCTCAGACAACATGATGACTTTTATGTACATCTCTATTGCCGCTATTCTATTGCAGGTGAGTTCCGGTGCCACGCTCTGTCCTGTCAGTAAATAGGGTGATTTGGGAACTGTTTGTGAGGCCCACCTTGTTTGCATTTTAGGCCGCACTCATCGTAACTGTGATGCTCACGATTTGCTTGTAACCAAATGAGGCCGGCAGCAGAAGATCCCAGCAAATATTAACAGAACCCCGTCTATTTACTTCTAATCCCTCTTTTACACCAATATCCACCCACTATTTTTCTCATAATCAAGAATTGTCTAGTTTTATGAGTTACTCTGTTCTATTTGATAGTTTAGGTGTGCAGGGGGTTGGCGTCCGCTTCACTTACGAGTGTTTCAGTAGATGCGATGCATTTGAAGACGATGGACCCCAAATTCACTCCCATTATTTACTAACTGTGGATAAATGTATTCGGGTTTATCAGGGCCATCAGATCTCGTATTTTGCGGGACTGTGTTTGGATAGCTCCCTGCATTAATGGTTAAGTGGGCGGATTTGTGAATGAATGATGGAGGTGGTGCGGACGGCCCATTTGACGAGATTTTAGATAAAATTGGGAAGAGAATGTCCACATTGAGCTCAATTTAGGTCAAAATAAAATTGGCCTTTTATGACGTGCTGTGTTAATGAGTGAAGAGAAGTGCGATGATAGGCAATTCTACGAGAGCTTAGTGAAGACGGTGTAATATTATTTCCTCTTTTAAGAAAGACCCATAATAAATTATTATTTGGAAGGCATCTTCAAATACCTCAAAATGTCACGTGACGATAGGTAGTACTTTGAATAGGGTTGGATTCAAGTAAGTGGAAGGGACTACCGCGTATGCAGGCTGTGAATTATAATGCTGATCGGAAAATGTACAAGGTAAGCATCTCTAGGCTTTATAAAATAGGCCACATATTTGTCTGCACCGTCACCCATGCTGATTGGATAAATGCAATCGATCTATGGGATCAAAGCCATTCCGATTGGTTGGGAGGAGGGACTTGTGCAGGTCATCCTACTTTCTTAGGTCAAATTAACCAACTTTCTGTAAGTTAATAAAAGTAATTTTACTTATGTAAGAAATTGGAATTGAGATTAATAAGCGTAACATCTTAAAGCAACTGTAGTAGGAAACTCTTTTTTGCGAAAATCAATTGTAAAACAACTACTCACATTTTTTGGCTCTACTTTTGAATTAATATTCCTACTCTGGTGCCGCAAATTGCTATGAATCTTTTGCATTAAGTTGGGAAGTTGCTGGCGGCACCTCAATTTTACCACCCACCAAACGGCCTTCGGAAGAATGATGGCGCAAAGATACTCAGAGGTGGCCCGCCTACCTGAATCGGCAGTCGAGAAAAATACATGGAACGAAGTTACCATTGCGGTGTTTTTTGTACTGGTGCAATCAGTCGACTGTGGCCTTAAATTCTCACAATCCACTTACCGAGGTGGTTCACTCGGCTTGCGAATTTCTACCTCATAGGTACGCTTCAGTCGGCTGTACGTGGTCAAGTGAAAACCCATCCATAAGAGAGGATTTTTTGACTACCTGTCTTATTAATTAACAAATGAGTGATGGCTAAATAAGTCGAAGTTTTAAGTTAATCCTCCTGAATTGCTAAACCTGTTTTCACTACAACCGTTACCTACCACCCAAATGTGCATTGTACCACACTATAAAAGAAGATGCAAGAATTTGTTGCGCTTTCTACAGTAAAGCAATGTAAGGACGTCAGTAGAAAACTTGTGTGGTAATTCATTTAGAAAACTTGCGTCACCCCACTAGTTGGGTGGTGGCGTACTCTAAACTTCTCCGCACAGGTTAGAAGAGGTAGAAGAAAATGTGCTTTTCATTATCGTAGAATTGACTCTCCCCTACCATCTACCCGTCTCTTTATCCATCCTTTTATTAAATCTACCTTTGTAGTTTACCTCGCTTTCTGATCACCCATTTACCAAGGTCCCTTTCAGATCCCTTCACATTCACACACCTCCACTCTCTTATTTCTTTCTCTAACCACTCACACTTCCATCCCTATCTTTGTCTACACATGTGTAAACTTAACCATTCCTTCACCTGTCCTTAATTATGCTTCTCTTCCTACTCCTATCTCATTCCTTTGCGCTCTTGTGGAGTTTGACACTGATTCAACACCCTTTTAAAGCTTTTGACTACGTCGCACCATGAATTATCTTTGTTCCTTGCAAAGGAAGCCCTCTTAACCGCTTCGCTTGTAATTGGTGCTGTTCTTAAACCCCCTTAGTTCCCCCAAAAAATGAACTTCCCGTAGAAAACGACAATGGTGCTCGTTGCTAAGGTTATAGCATTGTTTCCGTATTGCTAAGCAACTTTTGCATGAAATTAGTCGCTTTTTTGGTTGTGCAACATATCCACTGCCTGTCAAATGTGAAAACTAGGTGAGTTCGTCGTAAACGTCATTATAGAGGTGGAGGAGGGAGGTTTTTGCCTGGTTCCAGACCACTTTTTTAAAACAAGGCGAAGATACTAAAAAAAGTGTACAGTAAAATCTACCATTTTTCATTACATCAGATTAAACCTTGCAATAATATGCCATCCTAGGTAATTGGATTAGAACTGTAGGTCTTCGGCGTGAGAGAAGATGGAAAAACACTGCATTAGGGTGTGATCGAGTACCCCACATTGGTTTTTGTTAATTTTAAGGACCCTATTTATAATCTATAGGCTTATGATTGACGATATGAAAAGGGATTTTATGAAGAATGAAAAAGTGAGAGAGAAGTCTGCTACCTCATCTGTGGTGAACAATGATGAAAGATGGTTTGTAAACTACCAAGCCGCATCCACGTAAAGTCAGCCGCCTCATTTGTTTAAAAGACTAAAGGACGTGATTTTCGAGTTTATAGATTTAACTAAGGTCCCACTAGTAACCTCCTACTTGTCCCCTGGTAAATCATGGCGTGCAACACTCTTAGTCTTGCCACTTTAAAGGAAAAGGGTAACGTTTCCTATAAACGAGAGAAAAAACTTAACAATTTACTTAAAAGGACGTTGTAAAATTGGGTGACGGTAGAACTAGAGTCTAATTAACCCACCTCTACAGTAGCCTACCTTCAAGGTCACTCGAGGAGTCGGCGAGCACCAAAGCATAGGTGCGGTTGGGTATTTGGTTGCACCAAGCTGATCAATGTGCGTAAGTTGAGAAAAAGAGCACGAAGAAAAAAGAAAATGTGAAAGAAGGAAAGAACTGAAAGAAGGAGGAGAAAGAAGTACACAATTTCACAATGGACTGTAAGTGCATACCAGTCTTAAAGCAGGTAAAAGAGGGGGCGGCAAATGCCTGACCACACTTATTTGAGGTAGTAAATTCGTCTCAAATGCAGAGCACTTAACCTTCAATGTCGGCACTCAAAACCCGGTATCATCATTATTGAAGTACTGTGTTTCGTGAGGGTTTTAGTCTAGTCTCTGAATGACTTCTCACCTACTCAACATCTTATTCTGGCGAAGAATTAAAATAATTTAGTTCTACTTTGTAATCATAGCTCCTTTGTCCTTACTACTTAAGCAGTGAGCTATAAGTAAGTAGTTACGGCAGCTAATTTTCTCCCTTTTATTAGTAATATGATGGATGGGTTCCGATGAACTGGAGTTGTGCTGATTAGCTGCTAAAGGAGATGGTAGAATCGTAACTCCACAACCTTCAGGCCACCATTGAGACTGAAGAGTTAGCGTAAATAAATACCAAAGTGGAACAAAGGTCCTCCTGCTACCTAGTATCTTCCACGCCTCAGCACTCGGCATAACCCATTAGAGGCTTTAAAACTACCACCGATGAGTGAGGAGCAAATGTCATACATCAATTCCCCCTTAAGATGGGAAAGCACTGGATCCCCTCTATCTGTGACTGGCAGTTTCTTTGCCTAACTCTGTCTTGAATAAAATTAGCTGACGCTTAACGGAGGCGGTTCCCTAAAACCAAAGTCATTTAATGTGGCGTTTCAGGAAGCGATTCACATTTATCCTTCACATTTTGCTACTGGCTTAACAGAAAAGAACACGGATATTCTCACGATTTTGACTGGTTGATTGTATGCTTGAGAGATTTTCAAGTGCTGTGACAACTAAACAGCCTTGTGCTACTTTCTACCTAATTGTTGTAGCTGGCACACGATCGTTTATGTGCTGCAAATCACAGCTTTCCTTCGATCTGTCAGATTGGCGCCCTCTACTCTCTTTCTGTTAACTCGATCCTTCACTCTGCACAACAATAGGCCAAAGTGGGAAGTGCTTTACTGGTCAGATTTAATCCAGCCCCAAAATAAAATTTGCGGTCCTTCACTTCTTATTTCGGGGTTACTGGAGATGACGTGCTTCGTACCACCGTAAAACTTATCCACGAGGAAGTTTTACACGGCGCCTTAAAGAAATGGAAGCACGACAACGCCTCCTTTGCAGCCTTGTGATGACATCATTCTTGGTGGTGATGGTCATTTCTCTTAGCTACACCCACTTGTGTGTGCATACGGCTGTGTCTAAAGACAGACTTAAGTAGTCACTTGCCAAGAAAAAGCATTTTATGAATGAAGAAATTATGGCTAGTTTTATCTTGATTGAGTAGGAATTATGACTTGAATAGGTGATTACTTTAATAACTATATGTGTCGATTTGAAGTAAATACACATTACCGTCACAATTCCGCACCCGCTAAAACTGCGCCTCCCTCATCCTTAATACAGTTTTTCTCACCAAAATCGAGGCAGAGGACGTCGTGTCTTAGTGGAATTAACCAGAGATTTTTAAACACTCACGATACTTAAGTGAATTACATTCCAAATCTCCACTTCACCCACACATGCATAACGTAGGCATGAAAGTATACGGTGTCGCCTAGCAACGGTGTCTCTTTCGCAACCTTAAGCTACCTTATAGCCTAGCAACGTATTGTTTTGTGAGTCCACACGAAATTGTGTAGGCTGGAGTGTCTTAGGCTCGGATTGTGTCTCTTAATGTCGTACCACTGCTGAGTGCTTATTGTGACTATTCGGTTGGATGTAAAATACCCCAGAATCAGTGGGTAGTTCTGTCTGCGTGAGTCCATTTTTCTCCTCTCACTAAAACACAAATTTAGGCAAAAACAAACTTTTATTTAGAGCAAATCCTTGTCAAGGGTGCTATGGTACTGGTAACCTAAAAATTTGCATACCCCCTTGGGAATGGTCAAAAATTCTCTAGTGATGAATAAAATGGGTAAAAAGGTCGTTTGCGTCAGCATTGACCTTCTCCAGGAACTGCTATAACCGCTGAGAAAAACTTTCACATAACCGTTAGTATTCGGGTGTAAACATCACGGTTTGTGTAAATTCGGAGGGGACTTCTCATAAATTTGCCTAAAACTGCATTTATTTAACATTTTTATGCTTTGTGAGGGGATGATGAAGACGCAAAAACATTGGTTCTCAACTCTCTATTGTTCGGCATAACTAACAGACCACTGGCTAGTGCCCTTTAGCCCGCACGGATGCCAGGGAGACTGGCAGGCAAATGTGGTTCAGATAAAGTTAAACTGGAGACGAAATTTAAATCACACAGAGAAAAGTTAGATCTGGATGGGTGGGTACCCACAAGAGAAGGAGTATAAGAACCACATTTGTATTTGGCAAGCACCTCAGCCTCGTAATCTGTGAAGAGGTGAGCAAGCACGCAATGTCTGAAGAAGTTAAATGACAAAAATTCGTGTGAAGACATGCAAAATGGTGTAAGTGAAGGCGAGGAAAAGTCAAAGTGAATGCTTGACTATCTTTAAGTGCGAATAAGGTGGCAAGGTGAAATGGATGCAAAGTAGTAGTTTTGGCAGCCCTTCTAAGCAATCTTCTTGGAAAACAACCACTGGTACATAGAATTTACTTGTCCTAAGACATCGTTTAGCCTTAAGCGCCAAAAAAATATGGTTTACGAAGAGATTTAGGACCTACCCACAATAGAATAGACGAGGTGGGATCAAAGGTCTTCACGCCCCCACACAAATTTACTGGCACCTGTTGCTTACTCATGAGTGTTTTCCAAGGTCTTGGCGGCACCATATTGCCAACGTAAAGAAAGAGGATGCTCAAAAAAGGAATTTTGCAATTTCATCACTCCAGCTCTTAAGCCTCCGCGATTTGTGCTTTTGAAGGTGTCTATAACCTCTAAGACCACATTGCGTACTCTGATTACTAAACCAACACCTATAGATTAATTGATGTTTTTAATCTCAATAAAAAGTTTTTCATGCCTTCCTTCTTTAAAAAAAAACTTGGCGAATTTTCGGAAATTTTTTTGTTTTCTTCCAATTTTGAAATTATGGGTCCATTTATAAGTTGGATGCCTGGGAGTGGCGTATAACTATTCCTCCAGATTGTAGAAGGAAGGTCATCAATAGAAAGGGCCAAAGCTAAGTTAAAAGGTAAAAAAATAATCGCATTTCAGCAATCGCAAATGGACGCAGTCAGTAAAATACTTGCTTAAAACAACCAGAAAACTGGCAGTTAGTCATTTCACGTTACTCTACCTGAAGCAGGAGGAGGAGAATCATGGATATTGTGAGTTGACCTCTGACATCTCCTATCGTTTTTTGAACATCCTTTCTGCAGCCGGTGTAGAAGAAGCTATTCAAGGGACCTGGATAAAGGTTGCAGTAGGGATCAAATTTCTCCCCTGTCGTCGTTCGTAAGCAACAGGCATCAGCTAAAGAGGAACAAAATGTAAAAGAAAAATACTCTGCGAAATGTAATAGATTCCACAAAATTATTCAGGTTAATGTTTTAACGGTATCATTGTGTTGAGTTTAAGTAAGACTAGCTTTAAAAACCATAGCAAAGCCTGTTTAAGTGCTTGACAATTTGATAGTACTCAAATAGTGCTGAGTAGTACTTGTCAACTTCTGCCTAATTTCGCTTTTAAGTCTTTTAAAGCCAAATTGAAGCTGATATGAATAATTCTTGGGGACAAGTTCAATATCTTATTTATCTAAAATGAAAACGATGGGACAAGCACATCATGTATACCTTTTCCTGAAACAAAATTTAATTTTTTACGAGCGCTCTTACGTAGTCCTTCAGGAAAATCGTGACCATTGTTGAGTCCACAGCAATGAAACTAAAAGAAAAATTGAAAGTAACCAGTGAAATTGACGCATTTGGTTAGAACAAATACCATTCCCATAATGGTATCCCAGAGGTAATGAATCTTCTTGTCCGCTGTTGATCTGTACTGGTCGAAAGTGACTTCTAGCATTTTGATGATGTAATCAGACACCTGAGTTGAAATACTTCTGAGTGAGTGAAACCGGTTTTATGTTGATAATGTTGCTTCTTATGGTTACAAATGTACTTACTAAATTTGCGTTTCGCGGCAAAAAAAGCAGGCATCCTATTTGTGCCAAAATTACTATAAAAAACAGAACATTTGACTGCCAAAATCGTCTGACAATTTGCAGCATTTAAAATCCAACATTAACAAGGTATGAAGATGATTTATTGACTTACAGTTATAGAAGAGTAGCCATGGGATACGGCTGCACCTATTGTTGAAGTTAGAGTGGTGAAGCAGACAAAAAATGAGATGATGGCCGCAGCTCTTGAGAACGGACCTAAATTTGGCAGTAATTTGAAATATGGTATGTGCTCCTTACACCAATTTATGGAATTACTAAGTTCACAAAACAAAACTAGGCATCAATTTAGGGATAAATTTACTTAAAAACATTAAAATATAAGGCAGTAAAATTAATTGCTTCTTCCAAGTTTTAAATAAGCAGCAAAAACTGGCCGCGGCCTCACGATGATAAGCAACAATTTTGGAGACGTATTCTTGGATATCAAATTCGGGTTCTGGAGGATATGGCATAGTGTCGTTATTTATAATACCGATTATATGTTGTTTTTCGATGGCAGGATCGGTGAGGAGGTACGTCGCGAAGACCAATACCCAAAGGAATATACACTGCAGTCAAAACACAATGCCTACTTTATTGTTGCAAGTAACAATCCTGTTTTAAGGTCGATCACTCACAAATGTGATAACATCACCCAGTATGATGAACACGCGAATAAAGCTGACATTTCTTTTGAACCATAAAAGGAAAATCGAGTAACCGTGTTTTATTTGATTGCTCAAGCATTGATAATTACTAACTTCTTCTTCATTTGTTGCATCTTTGTCCTCAATCCAATCTTCACGCGACCTTGCTAGGTGACCGTCAGTTTCGATTCCTGTGGGATGAAGGCGCAAAGTAAACTAAAAAATCTTTTTTACCAAAAGTAGGTCTGGAAAACTTTATAAGTGACTAATTTTAATGCAAATGTTTTGAAAATCATTCTCTACGATGGTGAAATGCTGAGGCGGTTAGAAAAGGGAATTTAAGTCACTTAAACGCTAGCAAGGGTGTCTTATGTTTACTTGTTAGTGCCAATCCTCCTCGTTCCCATGAACGTAGACCACCTGTCAGGTACTGGACCCTTGATCAGCACATAACCTGCCACGCAACAAAACTGAATTTTGCATTGAGAACTACAAGCACAGTGGGCAGGGACAATTTGCGGTTTTATGGAACCACCCCACCTAATTGATCAAGGCAGCGTAGCAGACCATTTTTGCATGATAAGGTCGCTCTACTATTGGGTCTTTATATGTCATACTTTAGCAGGAACTAGTTAACTCCGTTCTACACGCTGTCGTGTAAAAGCCTTTTGCATAAAATGCTGTCCAAACTGATCGGTGTCTCGTGGTCGTTTTATTGTCGTCAGGTGAGAGCTCAGCCCCCTGACTGCGGCAATTAAACGTATTTATGCTGTCCAGAAAAAAATAATAAAAGAATAAAGAGACGTGTTAGAACAAGGATTGCCAGCATACCCGATTAACAATTAAGCCTAACTTTTATCGTTATGGATTAAAGTATGCTCAAGATCCCCAAAATCTTCAGTCGTTTTTATTTTTAGAATAAGTTAAAAGCACTGAAAACAAGGTCGGTTTACCTGATATTAACTTGAAAACCAAGTGGTAAGTGAAGCTTAATGGGAAAGCTTAAAATTTTGACTTTGTAGGTCATTTTGTGATGGATTTAAATGTTTCATTTATTTCACAATTAAAGCAACAAGATATTCACCTTTCAAACTACTGATGCTAGTGAATAATCCATGCATCGAAGAGGACGACTTTCTAACAAACATTTGACTTTCATTTTCACCTTCACCTTCACCAAACGACTGTTCATTTTCTCGTCTATGCTTTTTCCACAAATTCGCAAAATACTTCATTGTTTGAAGTGAATGCGAAGAGTTGAGGCTGCGTTTGTCAACTGACACAGCTGATTGGCAGATCCTCGCAAAATGCGATTGGTCCATTGCAAAATATGGATTTTCTTACATTTGAAGACATTTAATTTTTACAGCACTGATTAGAAAAAAAGCTAAATATTAAAAAACGCATTTCCTCTAAAATTTTGAGAATCAACCTGGAATAACGTTACTTTCTACCGGGTTCTAAAAACACCAATTTGATCAGAATTCTGAAACATCAGAAATGCTTTTAGAGTCGTGCGCAAAAATTTTAAAAATTGAGTTAAACAGGGTATTATTCCAGAATTAGAGAAATGCACTTAAGTCTTGAAAATTGACGTATATATACATATACATTTGACTATTTGTGCTTCTAATATCCATGCTTTCGCAACCAAGCTCCCACTGTCAGTTAGACACAAGTACAAACGGATTTTACTGTCTGAGAAGTGTTCTTCTTTTTCTTATTACCTTATTGTGCCTATTAAATTTGTGATATAATCCAAGCGTGTCGTATTCATTTTTTATTATTCATGACTGCGACCGGATGGTCGTCCAGGCCGACAGGCATCCGGCACACGAGTGATGTGAATTTCCCCCGACTTCTCAATTCATGCAGAGGTAACAATTTTGCAAGAATAATCCTATCTAAATTTAACCAATTATAGCAGAGAGATCTCACAGCGATAACAAAGTGGCCACATACACTGATTCAAGCAACACTGCCCATAAATTATACCCTTTACAAAAGCATATAATGCTGCTCGTCTGTCCAAAAAAACCGAACTGAGACCTTCATAATATCGTATAAATAATTCATTTTTAATTTTATGTTGAAAGACGTGGGGATTTTAATCTCCTCAAGTTGTGTTTCAACTTGGCGATCTAATCACCTGGCCCTACTAAGAGTTAGTAAGTAGTACACTATTCCACTGTATTTTTAGTTGATACGTAGTCAAGGCAGGCTTAGAGTGCTGTGATCTGGGCTTTTTTGAGTTTTAATGTAAACAAAAAACATTGAGATTTATCTGCCCATTTCGTAGCCATTCACTCCATTTCACTTTAGAAGGGTATTTTCTTTGCTAGATTTCATAAAACCAGTGCTCCCCTCCCCCTCCCCCTTTCTCATGATTGGTTAGTAGACCAAAAAGCTGCGTTTTGTGCTTTTAAATATGCCTACTCTCTTGAAATTAATTTAAGAATGCGTAAGTAATCGGGAGTTGGAATCATCTGCAGGCACCTTAGGAGTATTAGTGCTGCTGGACTTCAGAGGCAGGTGCACTTGCCTTAAGAATCTGGCCTCTCATGCATCTGAACGCGCATATTCACACGCCCTATCTCAGGTGTCCCCTGAACGTCGGTAGGAAAGACTCCTGGTTTTCTCTGACTGAAAGGCGACTGGTCTCTGATCACACAAACATTGCATTCCGTGAGCATTTTGACAACTCTTCTAATGTATTTTCATAAACTTGTGAAAAGTGCAGTTATAAATACGCAGGCTGTTGGACATTTCAAAAAATGTTTTCACCCGGGTGACGGCATTTGCCAATTTTGTTGCCCCATTTGGCCAAACAGTACATCGGTTGACAACAGCGTAGTCCTCCAAACATGCCACAATTTTCCAAATGGTCGAAGCACGATGACTCCTGTGGAAGACAACACTCTGCAAGATCTAAAAAGAATATCATGGAACTTGTTTGCAATCACTTAAAAATCTTTCAATTTTAAATGTATGCGCTCTTTAAAGAAACATATGCAGTCGTGAAATCGGATTGAACAGGCTCCGTGATGATCAGTCGTTTAAAATTGGACCTGAATTACTGGCTCTTATCAATGCCAATGGGATTAGATACTCCTACACTAAATGCACGAAAAGCTTTACACCCTGTCAATCTAAGGGACTCAAACATTAAAAAAAGTTTATTAAAGTTGTATGTACATTAAAAATCTACACTTTAATGTGGATTGCCAGCTCACTGGGCTAATTTTTTCTACACAAAAGAGACCTAAATACATAAAAATTTTTAAAACTTCATACACATCATGCAGGCATGTATTATTATAATAAACACATTTAGCTTTAGATTATCACAAATCAGATCCAATATTTACTAACAATGAAGCCAATTTTTTCAAAACTAAGTTGAAAGCCATAAAAGTTTACCGTTTAGAAGAATTATCATTTAGTAAAAATGATGTACATTTACAATTTGTTTAAATTGGCTAAACCTCACACAAAAGGCCGAAAATGATTGTTAGACGAAGCGGTCCCGATTTCATCACGTTTTTAAAGAGGTGAAGTGTGCGAGGGTCTGGTATTTATGCCCAAACAGCATGTAATGTATCAATTTTTCTTCCTCAACATATTTATATATTTGTTGCGCAAAAGCGTACATTTTTTGTGCCTTGTGCAATCGTACAGAGGGCATGTATCAGTTCTAGTCCTCTATGTAATCGTTATAGGGCATATCAAAATGCAACCAATACTTATTGTTACCTTTCAGAAAAGAAAGGCCAGTAAGAGATTAGGAAACCTGAGCTTTTAGGCACGTGTTTGGAGAAGAGCCCGGCTCCAACGTCGGTGTGCATTTTCCTGACCTTGTGGGGTCTGGAATGGTGTTTCTCTCCGGTGTGTTTTGTGGGTTGTCATTTTCTTCCAACCGTTAAGGGGTTGCTTCTAATCGAGGAACTACGTGTGACAAAGTGAAGTTCGTAGCCAATAAGCAAATAATGGAAGGCAACTTCATGAAGCAAATACTTGGCGCTCATTTCTGCTCACTGCATTGTTCTCATTGCATTGCCATCCAGTAGTACGTCGGAGTTCCTTTCACATAATAAATATGTGGGAAGGGGCATTATTCACCTACGTTAAAACGCTTTTGAGTTATATGGTGTAAGAGTATAATTAAAGTCTAAATGTCTAGGAAGAAGATGGAGAGCAGACGAGGCATGCTGCATTAGAAACAACAACTGGGACTACTGAATTGGTGGTAGGGCTGTCATGCCTCACACCAAGGC
>CABFON010000143.1:0-14794 GCA_900683695.1 Echinococcus oligarthrus
CTCCTTACCAGCGAATGTCGCTGGCCGACAACTTACAGCGGAAATCGATCCCAAAGAGCGAAATCATCATTCGTGAGGGCGACCCAGGAGATGCGCTCTTCTTTGTAATGGAAGGCGTTGTCGGTGTCAAGAGACGACAAGGAAGCACTGAAAAGGAGCTCGGAAAAATTGAAAAAGGAGGGTATTTTGGTGAGCTGGCGCTTTTAAGCAACAAACCGCGTGCTGCAAGCGTGTACGCAGTCACTGACGTTACATTGGCAATGTTGGGTGTGGAGAGTTTTGAGCGGTTACTGGGTCCCTGTATTGGTCTTATGAAGAATCAAGCGTTAGATTATGAAAGCCAAGAGGATGCAATATGAGGATAGTTTTTATTTAGATCTCTGTGATGTCTTTTCACGTATTGATATCTTATTTTATCTTTCGTTGCAACATTTGTTTCATGATTGGATGCTGGTTTGTACTCTTGATTTAAAATCACCCAAAATGTTCATCTCAGCTTTAAGAAATGGAATTTCTATTTGCATATATTAGCTATCGCTAGCGAGTAACATTAGAGGGGAGAGAACAATGAAGAATGGAGTCCCTAATACTAGCAGAACACTTGCAGCATTTGTTATTTAGTTGAAAAGAGACGAAAATGAAGGATTTTACTGAAACTTGTAATTGGCAGTTACTAAGGTATCTTTTGAAGGAAATAGTGCTGTTCCCAAATCAACTATTTTATTTGGTTTGCAAAAAACTCTATGTTTAAGGCAACAAAAACCAATTACTTAGAATGCTGGAGCAGTGTCCCAACGAATATTAATCGTTGTAATCTTTTTTAGCAAAACATACAGGTAAAAAGTCCAAGCAGGAAAGTTACCTCGTTTTGATTTAATCAAACCCTTATAAAGAGTTAGGGAAAGTTCCTAGATGCTCCCGAAATGGTTTGATGCGCTAGGCAGCAAAGCTTATTTTAATCTGACTTTGCCGAAGGCCGAGTTTCCCTATATTTCATGTAATTCATAGGTGAGAACCATTTCGAACAAGAAATAGCTGATTTAACGATTGGTCTAGGACAATCACGAGTTAATTAAGGTGGTTGATTTTACTGAAATATGTCACCTTTTAATCGCTGCTGAGACAGCCAGTGTTTTTTTATTCTGCACCAATCCACGCACACGCCAGGTGCCCGTCAGGTTGCACTGCCAATCACCCACTAAAAAACCCCCAAAATCCTCCCCTCCACTTGCTTGTTTTGACGCGTTTTATTGAAAAATTAGAGACAGGAAAAAGGAAGTTGTCGTCGTTTTATCAGCGTTCCAGTCCTGTAAAGTAATGAAGATTTAGGGGCGAAATGTAGTTTTCCCGCCTCGTGTCTGTTTTGCATTCCTCAATGTCAAAACAACGTTGCAGACAGGTTCAGTTATTTTCGTGTAAATCAGCAACCTTGACCAAACTGGAGCCGTTAAATCTTTCTTGCGTGTTTTGATCTTTATTCTCAGCCTCTTTTTGTCCTATTTCTTGACCGAATTCAAGTTCTGTTCAACCAAGACATTAATACTTTGGTCTTTTAGTTTCTGTAAACAAAGGACCTTTATGTTGTTTATTTTGTGATTACGTAATTTTCGATTAAAAATTAAAAGAAGTTCCTCAAAACACACTTTGGTCAGTTAGACAAATCGACTAACTTCCCACAACTTATAGCGTTTTATAGTACTGAAACTAGCTTTCAAGA
The DNA here is from genome assembly GCA_900683695.1 of Echinococcus oligarthrus. NCBI lineage: Eukaryota > Metazoa > Platyhelminthes > Cestoda > Cyclophyllidea > Taeniidae > Echinococcus > Echinococcus oligarthrus. The sequence continues at coordinate 1,718 of CABFON010000143.1, forward strand.
GTTTTCCTTACATACTGGGTGGCGAATTTAATTTCGAATAAATGCTGAAGCACCTAATCGGAAGTTAACAACCAGCACTTCACTCCACTTTCAGTAATATGATGCTTCACAAGTTGAAGCACACTGAAAAATAATGTCTGCGATCATATGAATCATGGGACCAGTCAACAAATTCTAGTCGCTCTGTGCGTAGATAGTAAAATTTCTCAGACTTCTTAAAATTTTCCCCATAAATTGTCAAAAATTAGGCGTCATGAAATGACAACCGTGTGTACTGGTAGAAGTACACAAAAGAACACTTTCAGTGAGGTGCAAATTCGGTGCCAGTAACTGGGTAATTGGAGGATTAGGTCTGATTTAATTTGACGGTGGACTAATTCTTAGAGCGTATCTACTCGCAAATTAAGGTCTGAAATGTTAAATCACGAAATTAGAAACTACATTGAACAATAACTATCACTAGGAGCCTCTCCCACCTTGTAGATTAAAATATAACTATTTCGATACCCTTTAACTCCATAATTCTGGGCTGTACAGAATTTATCTAGATAACAAGGCATGCACTGTGGAAAAGTTTGAGGTTTAATAATATTTTGTAGGTGTTAGTTACAGCAATAGACAGAAAAATACTTTATTGCAAACAGTTGCCTTAGTTCAACCTCATGCCTATTCAGTCACAAATAAGCATTTTGCCTTAGTATCAGAAATTTCGCTTAGTTCCATCCAACCACAAAACATGCTTATCAAAATGAAAACGGATTCATACATGAAGGACTGCGACAAACTGCCAACTTTGGGTTTCAAATGCAGCCACATTAAATCATGATTGATTTGTTAACAATGAAATTGTCTTCTTTTAGCAAATAAATTTCGGAATCCATTCGCTTTATGAGACGATTGCGTTAATGTCAAATCATTTACATGCTACACCGCGCATGGAAGCTGGTGCCCCACAGCATAACGCACTTACCACACAAAGTTCGGGGGAATTCTGCGTTTGTATTAGAATGCATTGTGTAATCATTTCTACATGTGACCTAAAAAGACAAGTTAATTCCATTTTCAGGGTTTTTAAAGCGTCACTGGTCCAAAACTATCAAGTATGTAGTTATCGTCGATATCAAGCAAGTATTCTGCAGTGGACCCAGACTTCCTGGATTGACTGTAAGGCCACGCCTAAGCACGGGTAAGTGATACTGATGCGGTGCTTTCGACTTTGATTGTAAAAGATGGCACACATCGCCACACTGCCCGCAAAAAAGGTGCCATCACATCAGAAACATATCAAAAATGAAGAATTTCTTTTTGGTTTTTTCTATGTATGTAATTTCATACCTGAGTAAATTACGGAGTGTTTCTTGCAACTGAAACAAAAAAAGCGAGGAATCAAGAAATTTCATATGCATACAGCCTTAACTACGACTTAACATGGCTCTACAATAATATCAAAAAAATTTTAGTGACAAGTTATTTATCACCATAATTTGACTCACAACGGGTTGTCATCTGCTACAAAACTTGTTATCTATTAACCTCAAGATCACATCAGCATGTACTAACTATTTGCATTACGGCCGACTAAAATAGTCAGGAATTGCAAATGATACCCTTAAGTAAAATAGCAGTGGCAACATTTCGAGCTGCAGATGTGTTTATCGACGTGCTGAGATACGGGACAGCTATCCACTATAAAATCTAATACGCATTTAACTCGTTTTTAATGCAGATATCTATTGATGATATCTCAAGCATTTGTGCACCTCCAGACGACTGAAAAGCTTGTGTTTTGTTGACTTTTAGGCAACTGTTGTTACAGTTGAGGCACAGTTAAGTTCGGAATAAAAGAATCTTTCTGAAATGAGTCCAATTTGCTGAAGGTAGGCGCTTTTGGAATTATTTTTTTAACAACTTGTCGTTCTCCGCAACCTAAGTCCTTCATTTCGTTCATATTTTAAAATTCAGACATCGGGTTTGACCAGCGTGCTGCCATGCATGTGCCACGCATCAATTATGCATAGGGCAAAAGGTGGTTTTAACTTGATATACCTCAGAGACTTTAAAGGAGTACTTTTTTGAAAAAAAATGCACCGAACGCTGGAGTTGCGAATTTTAAAATTGTCCATTGCTGCCAAAAACAACTACACAAATGGATAAACCTTTCTAAGTCATGGCTAATCGTATTGCGGGCCGTTTGGTACGATTTAAATTTCGAAATATAAACTTCCTCTACACCTCTTCTCTCGCTTATTGTCAAACGTTTGCATGAGCAGGAAGTTTGTTATCTTCAATTTTAGAGCCAAAGAAACCGAAGGACAATGACATTTTTAATATCCATGGAGGTCGCATTTCTCGAAATGAGCTGTAAATGATCACGGTGGTCCTGGACATGCCTCCTTGATCCCGACTTGTTTAATAGTTGCTTTTCAGTGATTAAGTGTGTCTATGCGCCATACACTAGTAGTAGGCGTTTTTTACTAGCAATCACCTTAATGTTCCTTTACTATTATAGCTTTCATATTCTGCTTTTTACTTTCATAAGGAGTGAAAGTTTCTGATGCGGCATTTAAAAATAATCAAAACTGAATGAAGCGAGTTTCCTGCATGGCACTCATCGAAACTTGTGGCATATATAATACACAAGATGCGTACTACGACTTTTGTTTCATTTCTTAATGAAGGATTTTTAAAACCATTTTAATGAATTATTGATATAAATTATTTTTTAAAGTTTTTACAATGTACTGATCTATAACAATTACAAAGTTATAAGAGGAGTCTTTTAAAATGCGGAATTACTTAATGCTTCAAATAATAGGGGTGGTAGGATCCTTATTTTTAGGGAACCATTTGAGCGTTCGTATTACTTTTAGGTGGTTGGGATATTTCAGGCACTCCCTTTTTTATGCCACCAGTGCTAATAAATTGGGTCGTGATTTGGCAAAAGCATTATCAAGAGACTAATCAACTGCTTATAGGTTGTAATTTGTACATTCAAGTAGACGTGAAATGTAATCCATCAAATACTGTGACAGGGGGATCAGTCTTGGTGTAATTAAGGGCTGAAAGATTGCCATGAAGAGTGTTAAGAGCATAGATAAGGTGGAGGAATAAAATAGATGGCTCTCTTGATTCTGCATCAGAAGAGTAGTTGACTAAGCAATGACAAGCTATGACAGCTGTTTGTAGAAACCTATAAAATGAATCACTGATTAGAGGATGCGACTCTTCTCTATTGCATTTTGAGGCAAAAACATTAAAACAAACCAAAAGCATTTTGCTTGTTGTGCCCCTAATTGTAGAAGCCATAGATTCTGTCAAAACCGTGCAAGCGAATCGAAGGTTTAGCTGTGCAGTGACAAGTCAGGAAGTTCTGTTTAAAGCTGTGGGTTTTTAGTCCAATTTGTCTAAATAGTTGCCAAAATTGAAACGGATATAGTGACAAGACGGCTCATTTAGAACCAGAGATGTTTTATTCAAAGAAATAAATAAATAGATTTCCCAAGGGGGTCATTCAATTCGGATAAATTTCTACAAAATTGGTCCACAGATTTCCACCGCAGTAGTCATAATTATGGTCAATCTGGCGACAGTGTAATCCGAGGCTATTTTGGGCGTTTGTATAAGAGGGTTTGGATTTGAAGCTGAAATATTGCGTTTAGCTGAGGGCATGTGATGCTTGCCCTGTTTCCTATATTGCCATGACAATGTCCTAAGTACTTTTAATACCCCATTGTTGCTAAACTCTTCAGCCCAAAGGTTAACTTTAAGCCCTTTTCTTTGGCCTGTAATTATGCTTTAGAAGTAATTTAGGTATCGAATAATTTGAAACGCCTCCCTATGACTAAGACTGCACAAAAAGGCATTGTATGTAATTCAGCAAGCACATATAGGGCAATGGTACCGAGGAAGCATACTGCATTAGTGCAATTACCACTAGCGACCCACAAATAGTTGAAATTTAATCACGCAGGCCTCTGACACCCGGCAAAATCTTGGTGCCATTCGAAATTAGTTTTATCGTGAAATTTTATGCCGCCTTTGGTACTGTGGGCGATAAATTTAAATCAAAGGTGTTTCGTGAAAGTGGTTTTTACGTGTCCTTTTATTTGGCTAATGCTTCGAAAGACTTGTCTACTTTACACTCATGTTTTACCTTCATTTCGTATGAAGACGTGCTTGTCAGCTTGTCTTTTTTTATTACCTGTTGATGATATATATTTATCAAAGGGTTAATTTACATTTCCAATTACTTGATTCACTTAATTAGTGCTTATCATTCCTTTCGCATAAAAACTGTGGTTTGCGGTTGTGAAAAAGAATAGTATGAAGTAAGGTTTTTGCAGGGCTCTAAAATACACCTTTTGAAGGCTTTACTACTGTTTAAAAGCATAAAAGTAAACAATATTATGCTTTTTATTATAGGCTTTGCACTGATGACAGATTAGCGAGGAACTTCTAGGTTTATCTCTGGTAGCAGAGAAGTCTTGCGAGGAACAAATTATGACTAAGGAATTTTGCTACACAATGGCTTTTTAAAACAATTATACTTCATTAGCCTGGTTCTCATAATCAGAAAAGATGATTAATGTGAGACATTTTAACCTACAAGTAAATGAGATGTATGAGGTTATTTTTCATAATTTATTGCCAAGAAAATGCAACAATTAATGCAAATGGGACATAATTGATGCTCAGAAATGTGCTTCCTATACCCAACTTCACTGGACTAGCAGAAGAGATAGCTGGTCGGACTTATGGAGGATAAAGCAATTTGCTATTAGAATAGTAAGGTTGTATCGTTCAAGCATAATGGACAAGGTATCGTTAAGACGTTCTGAATCGCCTTTCAGACAAAGCGACACGGCTGACCATCACAATTGAAAGGTTCTGACGCGTATTGAAAGCTGTCTGGTCGTTGCATTCATCTAATTTTTGCTGGAGGTTTGTTGGCAACTGCAAATATTTATGCATTCTCCTGGATTTTACTCTCCATAGTGCATCAAGATAGTACTGACTGCTGCCACAGGGAAAATGCGTAAACAAGGTCTACGTCTACTACGTACTTCCGCCTTCTTCTAATCTGGAGGTGTACAGCTGTCCACTTGTTGCATTAAATTTTCAAAGAAATTAAACGCAGAACTTTCAGGATTTTCTCTTTGCAACTTCATTACCGATATAGTAATGACTTCATTTGTTAGATATACTTGTCATTGTCAGTGGCCGTTTCTTGTCCCAAACGGAAGTGACAATCGGCCTGGCGTAAGCCGGAACGTCGGCAAAATCTGATTTCACCTCTTATACAACAGCAGCAAAAAATGCAGTGGAGAAGGAAAAGTATACCACGCCCCATGGCACTGCCAAAAGCAATTCAGCAATTGGTATGAATTTTTTTGCAAAATTTGCCCTCAAGTCATTAATTAATTGTTAATTAGGAAGGGGATAAAAATACCTTATGGCAGAAATTATGCAAGAAATTATTCACTTGTCTAAACGTAGTCTTAATAAATTTTTGCAGTAGTTGCAAATAGGACTATGCCTAACACATTTTTGGCGCACACCGATTGGTACTTGCCAGCATCACTGTCTTTTTTAACAAAACTCCTTAACTAGCTATCAATTTAAGGAATGACCGACTGGCGCTGCATTTATGTTCAGAAATGCCCCTTGTTTCCTTTTTTTCTTCCCCTTTATGTATTCTGGACCAATAAAAATTTATTGCTTTTGGGAGAGCCACTAAACATTCTGCTAATAATTCTTTCTACGGGCAGTGCATGCAAAAAGTTAATGACACGGTGATTTTTATCAAAGGAAGTCATAATTTTATTTGACAATTAATTTTCCATCTAGTACTTTCTTGTTAGAACCAATACTAGTGAAGCATCCTCCATCATGATTTTGTGTGGCCCTGAGTGGCAAAGACTACCACTTATTTGAAAAGTAGATAAGAAATGTTTTAGATAAAAGGTCGGTTCGAAGAAAATTGCCTTATCTAAAATTGAACAACACAAGAAATGTGTGCGTAGAAGATTGTATGAATGTGTGTACATATAAAAACCACAAAGTATATACGACACTCTGTGATAGAAAAACACAAATGTGAAAATGAGCTTTAAGACATGAGAGCACTTGGACTGTTTTATCCAACACATTTGCTACGTATTACTTACAAACCCGCTCGTGAGTAAAGCCCGAAGAGAGGATTTTTCTGCCCAAAAGAGCCTGTGCTTCTGCAAGCTATCCATACTCTCTTTCTCTGGTAATCTTCTCCAAAAGGATGGTTTGCACTGATTGTGACATTCACGCTTTTTAACCCACTCTGTATCAGTGTAATTACAAGGTGAGCTCCTAGTAGTTGCAAAACATAAGGTTCATTTAAATGCCGAGGGTGGGTGTTTAAATTGCTAATGAACATTTAATTCTTTGTTGAAGTACCCCAATTGGACTTTGCGTAGATCAGATTAATCACCACGAAAATGCCAGTGGAGGAATATAACTGAAAGTTCATCATTTTTCTAATCATCCTGTTGGTATTTCTCCATTTAGATTTGATAAGCATCAGAAACAGGAACTGAAATTGACTAAGAGCGGTAAAGACTTATACATGCAGTTATCTTGTAGATCTCACCTTTCTCTCAGGACCGAAGACACTACCACGGTTGATTAAAAAATGTCAAAGTGAAGAAAAATACTTGCTCCAACTACTCTTTTGTTCAGCTGGCTATTGTCATTTTGTCCTCCTCCTTGACACGTGTTGATAGCTGATGCGACCATCTGCACAAAGTATGTGAATTTATAAGTTGATTCAAACTTCACTTATCCTAATGGATTATTTACACATCTCATCACCTTTTTTAAATATGGCAAAACACTGCGTTTTAATGTAACACACTGTAGAAAAAGTGGGCGCTGTCTATGTCCCTCCCATTTTTTCATTTCGGCAAAATATAACAATGAGGTGACTCAATGCACAGACTGACAATCACGCAAAAACAAAACGATAAGCGTTTTAGGCATCTTTCCGCTCAGCCGTTTGGCCTGCTCCTGTTTTCACTGGTCACCTCCCTCGACGATGCAATTTACGTCCGTTAGATTGCAATGCCTTCAACTTATTTACCAGATTGGATTATTGCAGTAATTTTAATGTGTCATTGATATTTAAATAAAGTCAAACTTTTTGAAATACCTTTAAAGAATCCGATCAATTCCAGTGTTTTACAACACACAGGATTAGGTTGGGTGAAGATCTACATGACCTTGGTGGACCTTCAAACTGTTTCATTGAGACTTGAATATATATTGTATTTAGTGCCAAATGTATCATTTATTGTTCTGTACATCAGAAAGGTGCTTCATTTATCGTGATATAAATTTATTTAGGCTTGTGTCTGTGGTCTAGCACGGAGCTACTTAAGCGTTCGTTGTCTTCATCTTTAACATTGCATTTGATTGGGAGCCAGAATTATAGAATAAGCCTTGTGTAAAGTTACACTCATCCCCCGGTTCCTGACTAAAAAAAGTTTGTAGATTTCCTTTTAAGCTCAGCTTATATTCGAGAGAAACATAAAATCAGCGAGACAAAATAAATATTAAGTCTCTTAATTTGGACTACAACGAAACTTTCAATTTAATCAGCCGTCTTGGAAGAATGGGCATTTGAAAGATTTACTGCTTCCCAAAGGAGAACTGCGGGAATATATGAGGTCATGCCAAAAAATTGTTAATGCAAGCATTTATTTCAAGTGGTCGTCACTGGCACTAACTCCGGCCTAGAATTGTGGTAAAAAGTGGTTCATTCATCACTGCATCTCTGAGAAGCATTTCTAACCTTTATGGCCCAGAATCACGAGGGAAAAGTCAAAGCTCATCGATGCCATAAATGTACTTGCAGAGTCCCAAGTAAAGGTTCTTAGAGATGTTTACATACTAAGAGAATAGTTAAATGTTATGGTAGAAGTACGAAATGCCACCACGATTTGGATGAAGTGCATAGTGATTTACAAAATAACAAAATGAGGCACCTTTTATGGTTTATAGCTTGTGTTCGAATTCACTGGTTATATTTCAATGATACACGGAAGGCCGACTCCTCAAATAATTATTTATGCAAAAAATTCATAATTAAGAACAGACAAATAAGCGAATAGTTCAAAAAGCCCAAAAGCTTCGTGTTGCAGGGTTCGATCACGCATTAAAAGATGAAGAGGTGCCTCTGCAAACAAGTCAACCGTTCACCTTTGTGTCCATTTAATAGAAGTATTCTAAAAAATGTTTTAATTGGGCGAAAGTAATATAGCTGACTTTCCTATAGGTAGTAAAATCATGGAGTCTAGGTGAGTCCAGACATCCAGCTCAAAGCAGCATCCAACAAGTCAATTGACATAAAGATGCAGCTTCTTCTAGAGACCATTCTAATTTGTGTTTAGTGCCATTTTCGCTGACGCCAAATGTATTTCTGATCCAAATCAAGATGTTGGTGACATCAAAAGGCTTGACCACAATTAAACCCTAAATTTTTTTAAAATATAGCTTGCGAGTCGTACCTTTTAAGTGTTAAATTGCCTACCTTTACATCATAAAAGTAGTAATATGAGAGCTGGAGTGAGGTATGTTTTAATCTGCCTTCCTTGAGGATAAAGTGCTGTTCTAAAAGACTATTGGCATATTCCGCAGTCGTTCATTGACAAAACTACTAAATTCCTAAACTTCATTGTGATTTTTGATGGCCAATTCCTTTTTGTTGAACTTTGTGAAGGAAACATTCGAATTTTGCGTCTCAGCATTCAGTTACTTAAAATTCGCCATTGTCTACGACCTAAATGTTAGCCGTAAATGATAAATTAATGTAAAAGTGGATTTTTTGGGGAGTCATTAGACTTTGAAGTAGCATAGATGGATGATACTGATTTCGATATGATTAATGTAGTTCATTTTGAATGCATGAATTGCTTTGTGCATAACAATGCAATTTTCTTCCCAATGCAAGAGGAAATTAGCTACAACTTGTTCAGTCCTGATAGACGTAGGAAGTGATTGCATAATGAGATGCCTTGGTTTGTTGCATGGGTTGCGTGGGATTCATTTACTGGAGTTATCACTCTCCAACCTTTGCATCATACTGTTGATTCATTTTTAGCACACTTTTCCCACCAAAATATTGACAGCTTAATTTATAAGAATATAATGAAATTCGTCTGATTTCTGCCATTTATAAGTTAAAGGGATGTAATTTACTATAGTTCTGTCTTACAACTTCTACTTTTACTTCATAAATTTATACTTTCCATGCCAGTGGTTGAGGTTTAGGTGAGTGTTAGCATTTTAAAAGTGTAAAGGACAATTCTGATTTGTTGCCATTCGTTATTTTTAGAGGAATTTTCCACAACATGGGAAGGGACAACGTAGGCTTTGTCAGTGCAAAGTTCCCTTTTTCTGTTGTTTTGTAGTTTAAGAAGTAGGAAGCATCAAAACTGCTAGACATCATGGATATTTTGGCGCGACCGTCTTAAAAACAATTCTTGCGGGCCTTCAAAGCTCATGAGTATATGCGGTTAGCGAGTGTTCTGACAAATCTGCCTATGACGGCCGGGAAAAGGTGCCTAAAACTCCGGGAAAGTTGATAGTTGTGGATGTTTAGACCACAAGTTAGCACGATGGATGTAAATAGTTTAGTTACATTCTTGACTTTTCTAACTCGACAAGTTGAAGAGGCTTCTCTTTAAAAACGTCGCTACTGGGAAGGAAAATGCTTTCTGTGTGGCAATACTTAAAAAATAATAGAGAGAAAATTCTGAAATCTCTCTCGGAATGCGTATGGGAAAAGTGTGCGAATTACATGAGCTAATGGTAAAACTTGGTGTAAATTTATCAAATAGCTTGTCGTCAGTGTAATCTTAATAAGAAAGAACGACAGTTTGTACGTCAAATTTTGTTTAATGTGAGATTAGTCTGTCACACTTAGACAAAAATTATGATATACTTTCGATTTAAAGAGTTCACTTTAATTTCTGCTTCACACACAATAATAGTTGTGGTGGAAGTCATGTCATTGCTAAACTTAAATCATTAATATTCTTAGACTGAACTTTGTGACCCTTTTCCGAAAATTGTTTACGAAAGGGATCAGATAGTCTCCACGGTTCATGATGGCTTCAATTAAGAAAGACAAACGCGCGGATTTCCTCGTGTGTAAAGACGCGAATTCGAATCGGGATCAGTCTGTAATACAAACCCACCTTTTGACGGTACCAAAAACCCATTCTTCTATTGAAATCAAGTAAGCCCAGAAAGCATTTGGCGCTAATGGCTGGGCGTATTTATGAGTTAAATTCGCAAATTAAGTGGGGGAAAGACAGCAACTACTATTGTGCATTTAGCATGGAATGCTGACCTATCCTCTTTACCTTGATAAACACGTTTGGGTTATTATGAGAGCTTGCATTTTTATATCTGTGCCACCTTTTTAGCTTACGTTCGGTAACACCTTCATAATTGCATTACCTTGTTCGCATTCGTCCCCCTTTGATGAGTGCTGGTACTAAATTCTCATGCACAAGCACAAGCGTGCAGTTTAATTGAGCTGAGTTAACCAAATTGAATAAAATAATAGTGCACTGACTCTCTTTCATCTTGCTTGACAAACGATGGGTGGGTGCAAACATGCGTGGTCCTGTGGTACCACGCAGAGCATTTTATTTGAATATGTTAGAATATGGCTTTAAATGCCTGTCAAAGCTTACAAGCAGCAGACCCTGCCACGACGGAACACTTAACCTAAAGTGTTTACGATGAGTTAGCGCAAGTCATCCTCCTTCTCTCTAAATAATGCCCGTTTGCAGTCCAAATGGCCCAATCACATTTAGAATCTTCACTTCAAAAACATGCATTGCAAAGAAGTACTTGTTCAGGATTGTTTCTTTTCTTTTTCAAATGGACTTTATTTATGTGCTTTAAATCAGGCTACTTCATCATCGTAAAAGGTTTTTTGAAGGATGGCATCTACCCTTGGCACTTATCTATCAAAAGAAGCAAACTGAAATGAGATTCAGGGCGTACGGCTCATTTGCTCTCGTCTGGAGGCAGATACATTATATGTGAATCAGATTTCGAGTTCATCGGTAGAACTTATTTAAACGGTGAAAGTAATTGGCTACTTTAAAAGGTTTCTACCTATTTCTGTTAAGTTTGAGGTATTAACGGGGTATCTTTGACTTGAGAGCCATTATATGGGTGAGGATATTCCCTTATTCGGTCTTTAGAGAAAGCAAGGCGACTTAGACCCAAAAAATGGGCCTTAACGCCATTTCTGCCTCATCAGACTTATAACTGTATTGTCCTTTTGTTGCCAAAAATTTCTGTTACTTACCCCAACAGCTTTGAATGTAGTGGAAAGTCTTTGTACTTTTCAATCTAAAATTTGAGCAGAAGAGGCTAATCACGTAGCATTTTAACAAAGACGTTCTTAAACATCTCAGGTAGGCTCTAGTTTTTTAATTTTGAGACCTTATATCCTCATTTAGCTACATTATTTCTGTACAACTAACGCTTGAATTTGGTTAAAAAATACCAAAATTAGAACAGTTGTTTATTTCAGTTAGCCTCAAACAAGAGGTCCCTAATGCTGATCTTCAGATGATAATGGATTTTTGAAATTACTGATGGGTAGTTGGAATATATTACATTGGCACTTTTGGAGAAGTCCGGTTGTTCGTTCCTGAAAATTTTAAACCTTCCATCTAGCGGAAGTTTTTACAAAAGGCACCGATATTACTTGCTTTACAAGCTAATAGATACTTTTTTGCCACAATGATAGCTGGATATATCAGACACTAATTTTTTTTAGAAAATCTTTTTGGATCTACAGATTACACCTTTTTCCTTCCCAAAATTAGCTGTACATGACAGTAATTTTAATCATTTTTTTGAAAACAACACTTATTTTTCATCCAAAAATTAGGCCTGATTGAAGCTGATGGTGCTAAAAGTAGTCACTAGCATTTACAAGGCCAAATGTATTAACAGATTCTATGGAATCAGTGATATGCCACACGAGACATGTTGATCGGTCGTGGTTAATCAACTGCGAGACCGTTCTATCTGCCCGACGTCTTAATGCTATTTGCCAATGGGATTTTCTCACCAAATTTTCATGTCACTTCAGTCGTATAATATCATTGAGATCTTAGTTGTGATTCTCAAGCGGTCTTACCTACATTTGATAAATATTCAACTGAGTTTTCTATGAAGACCTGTACGATGGAAATGAAACCTCAACTCGAAACTCGGACTTCTCGGAAAGTCCGAAACTAGATCATGGGGTTTTACAGATTTAGGGGTTTGATTCGATGCATATTTTAGTCTCATGATATGTCTTGTTGACCAAACTTAATGAGCGCCGGTAGTGAAGTCGTCCTACGAGAAGGGATAATAATTTCTATTGATTACTGCTTCCTTTTAAGGTAACTGCAAGTTCCTCCTGCATTTAAGGCTAAAACTTAAATCTTTGGAATAGATTTGTAGTAATAAGTCTCCTACGATGTAGTCACTTCCAAAAACATTCTTATTAAGGGTCTGTTGGAAATAGAACTTCTATTTTACCGTCTGGTCTAAATTTTCAAGTATGATTTGGAACTGGGGCTTTATCTGGTACGCCTGTTGAATTAAGCAAAGTCAATGGTTTTGAACCCTCCAGACCTCACAGGCGCCATCTTCAAATTTTTTCTAAGTATTTAACTTGAAAAGGGTTAATGTTTCAAGCATCTGTGAGACCTAAAAACAAACTCTTTTATCAAAGTGTAAAAAAGTAAAATCCTGCAAATCTGATCAATTTTAAGCTTTTCAATGATTATCAAATATTTATTGCAGCCCCCAAGGTTCCCCTGATGACAAAAGAAGACATACTACTTGAGCGAAACATATATATATATATATATATATTCGAAGCACAGAAGGGACTGGGACTACTGATATGGTCCGGAGGTCAGTCCACTCAGCACAGGTACAATGACGGCGACCCAAATTGGCTCCTTCACTGAAACCGCGAGTTAAACAGACAACCGACGTAATGCACAACCCCTCCTC
>CABFON010000144.1:0-14789 GCA_900683695.1 Echinococcus oligarthrus
CGCACATGCGCCATCGATTCCGTGGATCGGGTTTATTGTGTGGGCGCGTGTTACCATCGCACATTTTCCTCACCCACTCTATCAACTTCAGATATTTACATTGCTTTCCTCTTTTCTTCATCATTCGCCATACCGTCTTTCGGTGCACCCTCGTCAAACAAGGGTGCCTTTGTGCATTACTGTTATTGCCGCCTGGATGATACACATACGACCCACACATCCGAATGTTCGTGCGAAACTTTTCTTCTCTCGGCAATTTGCCAAAAAACTGTGAAATTTTGGTATTAACGTGGCCAGCCGGGGCACCGCAATGCTCTTTCATTCCCTTCCTCGCTATTGCTGAACTCTTTTCCTCCGTCCCCTCTTCACAAGCACTTTATTCGTAGTTATTTTGTCGTGAGGTTTACTTTTTTCTTGGATGGCTACATAACTCCATCTATGTTAATGATATGCATTATCCGTCCCCTCTGTCTACTCAGCAGTGTTACTTTGGTCGATCGGCTCCTTCTCCCACTGCCCTGTCTACATCCCACTAAGGAGTCGGTTATGAAATTCTGTCCCTACATGGCTTTGAGGTTGAATGTGCCATAAAATTAACTAATGAATCGGTAGCATTGCAACCAAACAAGCTTTCACTCTTATTTTTGTGCTAAAGAAAGGCTGTTCTTGGAGTTTTTCAAAAGAACGTACGAATGTTGTAAAGTTTTACATTGGCCTAAAGGCAAATAGCAATCTAGCAGGCATCGTTATGACCTAAGATGTACCCGAAATCGTAATATTTAGTTGGTATTGTAGGCTTAATTGTGATACAAAAAAATGCGTATTTTTCTGCGAAATCGTTGTGCCATTATGCATCCTTAGTTTGGGGCTTTTTACAGCAGCACTGCATCCCAAGCTCCATTTTCAGAGTTAGGTAAGAGTTGTTCTAAAAATGAAGCAGTGAAGAGCAGTTGGATAACCTGGGTGACGATTTATTCGGCGATTGTTTTCGTGTGTTTCGTTGAAGTGATAATTGTGGCGTTTTATCATGCCATCTGGTTAGTAGGGGATCAAAGTGAGTCACCTGCAATTGTATTGAGCTAAACATTTGTAACTGAAAATTCAAGTAAGTAAATGTTTTGCTCAATTCTGAATGTAACAGTTTAAGAGATGCTTGAGGCAGTGGCTCATGTTTGTGACGAGTGCATGTTCAACTGAAGGAAATGTACCATGTATACTGGAGGGCTGTCGTACGTGAACATGAAAGGATTAATGCTATAAATTGTCTCCAAGGTAGACTGGTCTGGACTGTTTTAGGGATTGGTCGTTTGTACTTTTTCCACACTTGGAGACGTTTTTATTGTGAGTGGCAAGCGCTCCCATTTGAAGCTGATTGGTTCACAAGCGTACCTGTTTCCAACGCACAAGGGGTGTGCAACATTAGGCGGAGCCGCTGGCGCTGCTGCCCCTCAGAATTTGCAATGTGATATGACTAGGAAGTGTGGGCTGTGTTTTCACTATGGAGATGCTGCCACAACCTCCCAGTAGCGTGTGTATGGGACGTGTGGCATGTGGCGCAAGTGTAAATAGTTGTGGCAACCCAGTCAGAGGAGATATTGCAGTCATATTCACTGACATCGTGAAGGGAATCAGGTATTTACACGTTATTCAGTAATGTGTTCGGGGACTTCACCAATTTATGTGTCGAACGGAGGTCTTGGGGCGTAGTAGACGGGTAAAACTATGGTAGACTAAGTATTCTAGTTGTAGTTGGGTTGAAGAATATCAGTGCAGCAAAGCTAGCAAATTGTCACCTCATATAAGCCGAGACCCAATATCCTACTACTTTAAATAAGTTAAAGGTTGCGAACCTACTAACTGCAAATTGAATTAGTTTTTAAATTATGGGACGTGCTCGCAACTGAGAGAACCTACAGGGCTAATTTTCTTAGCACCGTCGGATAATACCAGGTGAGTGTTTTGAAGGAATTATTACTTCCAGGTTGATAAGAAATGTGGGGAAGCAATAGAGACCTACTCAATACGGAATATAGTGGATTTTAATGCATCTAGTTCAAACTTCAGTAAACATGAGCCATTGTGCAACGAATAGGTGGTTGGATTCATGTTTCTGACAGAATTTATGCATTTCAATGCACCATTAATTTTGGTATGAAATTCTCTGATCATGATTGTTCTTGTAACGCTTACATTAGTGCCGTTTTTAGTTAATGCAATCCTTCACGGCATAATGGTATAGTTGGTAATACAAGCACTTAAACCTTTGTATTCCGTATACTAGTGGTAATCTCTCAATTTCAGCCATAATAAACGCATGCTGTGGTGGACCTCGCACTGGAAGAGTCTGTACATGTAAGTTCGCTTCAAAACTTACTGCGCACTCGCAACTACAACCCTCCTTTCGCATAAAACCCCGAGATACTAAGAGATTGTTGCACATAGAAGAAACACACAGATGATGATTAATTTGTGCTTAAAGATTCCTGGGATTTACAAGTAGTTCGACAGTGTGGAAATTTGTCATATGAAGACCACACCTGAAATGTATTGAGTTGCATATTTCAATGACTTGCTCATGGGCTTCCTCATTCGCGGATCACGTGATTGTATGCTGGCTAATGTGGAACCGTCATCCTCCATGTATGTTATGGGGCATACTGTAGAAGATTTGTGTGCGCGGAGTAAGCTAGCACATGATTGCGTCTAAATTGGCGTTTTCGCATTCCAAAAGTTGATTGTTAAACACATTCAATAGTTGATCTGACCAATGCCAACCCGCTTAGTGTCATTTTACTTACGATTAGTCCATCAACAAGAGCTCATCTTAGAAACACTGAGGCTGTCTTTTGAACTAAGCTTCATTGATACAAGACCTATGATTCCCTTGAGAATGACTAACTACCACATTGACCCTCTACAAGTTTTTAAGTCTCCATTTCGCACAGGGCATTTGAGATATCACTTTGTAATCTTTTTAAGAATCTACTGATATCTAACAACTCACAGTAAATCTCAAGGCAGTAACACTAATTTAATGCATTGCTGTTCTGCGTAGGGTTGACTTCTTTACAGGGCTTTAGTGGAGTTTATAGGTAAACAAAAGATAAAAGTTCTGTTATTTTAGGTTACGCATGTTCATTGAAATGACATTGATGCCATAATTGTATTACGAATTTTGTTTTATTTAGAGTTTATTCGCCTGTAAGTGGAGGTAACGTTAATTGAATAAATTTAAAAAAGGTAGCTGTCTGTTCTGTGCATAAGGCAGCCAAGTTATATACGCAAAATGGCGACCACATCATTCGCTTGGAAGTGCAGCTGTTTCCGCTTAAAAAAACCACTTTTTAAAATCTAGTTTGTATATTCCTTTGCATAGGCATCTGTATATCCTCAATGAACTTTTTTTCTATGCAAAAGGTACTTGCGTTTCTAGCAGTCACATGCCTCAAGTGTCCTTTTCTCCTTTACTTGCTCATAGTATGCTTTGTGGTGACTAACAGATTTAATCTGGCTGTTGTTTAATCCCGTCTACTCACCTTTACTCTTGTGGCACATTGGTGAGTTTGGGATTTTTTCATGATCTATTTAATCTGGGTAGAGGAGGCTAGTATCCTTATCACTCCGGTTTGCGAGGTGCACGTTCCGACTTGGAAGATTAATTGTTCCTCATTGTGCAATTTGGTCCATCTTACTGTGGACTGATGTGTAAGTGCATCATGAAAAGATTATGACAATGCAATAAATTAGAGACTTCCCCTCTGAATAAGACATTTTTACTTTCCAAAAAGACGCACGGTCATAGTATTGGGGTTTGTTGACATTCAACCAGATTCCATGGGTAATGGGAGTCAATTATCAATTAATGAAGTTGGATGATTTATGAAACCATCAAAAATCCCATTTCTACTTTGTAGTTTACCATAGATTAGACCCAATGGTTGGGATTTCGCCGTCACTTGTGTTTGCCATAACCTTTCTAGCGCGCGGTTTTGCATGCCAAAGGTCCAAGTGTTTAATTCTGAACATAATAGACAGTTCTAACTCCTAGCCTATGGATCCGAATTAAGTCGTCATAAATCCCATAGCGTGTTCAGTCGCCGATGCTGATGACTAGACTTATGAGTATTACCACATTTATGTATAAATTTCAAATAAATGGTGATTGTAGATTAGGGTGCGTTAAGTTTAGCAATATAATTCCCTGTATTTGAGCCACGAGGAACAGTTCAACCGTCAAATGGGTTGTGGTATATTTTAATATACACTGCTGTGTATGTGTAGATACGGCCATAAGGACACCCGGAAATCTCAGTAGCTACTTTCAAAGTATTTTACTACGCTCTCTTTCATTGATAAATAAGAAAGAAGTAGATGTCACATTGATGACTATCTTTCAAAGGATGGCAGAACCAGTTGAAACAATCCAATATTTCCTATAAAAGTAATGAAACGCGTTGAATGAGTGGAATAAGATTGGTAGAGTTTAAATGCAAATGGCGTTCGCTCTTGGAATGCGGTAGTATCATTTATTTTCCTCCTTTCGTTGATCAAGCAGTATTTTATTGGGGCCTTGTTGGCAGCGTTGCCCCATCCACAGATACTTCCGGTAGGCAAAGAACGCTTTCATGTTTGCTGGAATCTCGGCCTATGCGATAGTGCATGTAGCCAAGCGAGAATGAACCTCGCAATCAAGTGACGAAATATGCTGCATTAATATTTTCGTCTTATGTGGCCACTTCCCTCTTCGATTCTCTGCCAAAGTAAAGTTCCCTCCATCAAATGCACCACATGGACGCATCAGTTCTCAATAAAAACTGCTACACCTTGCAACCTGTTTATTTGAACTCACAATAACCATGGTCTTTCTTTCTCCTCTTCAACTTTAACAAGCGACAGACAGGTCCCTGCCGCTAGGCCTGACCTTTTAAGGACTTAATGAATCGGGTCGGCACGTGCCAGTCGGTTCTTTAAACTGCGGGCGCATGGCAATACACTATCAATAGTTATACAAATAATTCTAATTCGCCCTATTTCCTGCTTTCTTTGATGTGGCGTTTTTAGACATGCATGATGACCTTTCATCTTGGCATTAAACAATTACGTGCGAAATAAATATTTTTCTAGAAATGCGATTTAAGCTATCCATTCCTCCTTTCTTCATTAATAAAAGGTGGGGAAATGAAAGATTTTATATTTTGTGCGTAGGTAGAAACTATTGATACCTTAAGGCCCATGCCAGCATCAAATGATGCATGGACCAACAAAGCCCTCCTGTGGTAACAATGCGAAAAATTGCATTACTGATACTTCCTCTCATATATTCAGATTTAGATTCGGCCGATTTGGATTGCCCTTCTTGACAAAGGACTGGCAAACTACTTTTATTAAACTCGGTTAATCGTCCTTTTCAATTTTTTACTAATTAAGCTAAAAACCCATTACTGTAATTGTGGGTGTTTTTACTTGAATTCACTTAAAAGTCTATGGTTTCCAAGTGGATTTTTCCTCTGACCACTTGCCCCGTGTGTGTCTTCAGATTACAGAGTTTGTGTTTCTGCCGACTCATGAACGTTAACATTACCTTTGAATGGGGTTTAGCGGGTGCATATTACAAAGCACACTGTGTCAACGACGCAGTGCTGCATTATTTAATAGTTTCACGTGTTACTCGCCAAAGGCACTAAGTAGGCTTTGCGGGTCGCGTGTTCATTAGGTTCGTGTGCATGAGTTTATCAGGAAATGTTCGGATAGACTTAGTAAATTTTGAGTCTTTTTATTATGTTCAATGGACCCCTGAACTTGAAATCGAACTTCCTTACTTCATGAGCTACTGTGCTACTGCTATGAAAATGTGTTGGTGGCGGTTTGACAAAGCGTCAAATTCGAATTTGTGCATCTGAATTCAATTAGCTCTTGATGCAGGACCATTAGATCGTTACAAAATCACTTTACTGTCATGAAATCCCTCTGTAATTTCCAATAAGGTTTGCTTGCCAGTTCGATAAAAAGTATCAGGAATGATTTATTTAATGAAGTTAATTGCTTGATGAAAGTATTAGGATTTTTTCATTGGTAATACTTGTCGATATCTAGCTGCAACCCGTGTACCAATATTAGTTGGCAATCACTTTTCATGTGCCAAGGCAATGCTAGGCGGCCTACAGAAACTTTCGTATTGGCCTTGTGGTCAATGAGGAATGCCTATTATATTATTCATCATATCGTGTAGCGGATGTGTCGATCATCTTAAATACGATAAAATGCTTAGCTTGAACATTCAACCTTCTTACGCAAGCCAATGCGAGCCCAACTTTTGGTTTATATGGTGAAATCCAACTTGCGTGTTTATTTGACTGACATTTGAGGTTTGCACTCGCAGCGATAAGTCGAATGCTGCCATAAAAGCGGTTTGCAAAGTCCGTGTTAAAACGCATACAGGAAAGAGGGAGGTATTACCGTAAGTGCGGTGTTGTGGTGGAAAACCGATATGGCATAAATCTCGATCAGTAAAGGAAATCCTGTCGTTTGCAATATTAAGTTCATCTCTTATGAATTTTCAAGGTATTATTTAATTGCACCACATGTGTGACTTGGATAAGGAATGATTGCTATTGTGGGTTAAAACTTATTGCTCTTTTTCTACAGGTGTTGTGTGGATAGGCTGGCATCTGTTTACTTTGATTGGGCACGCAATCTTTAATCGTCCCTTTTGTCATCATTTTAGTCACATCGGAACACTTAAGGAACATTTTAGTCCAATATTTTACCCTCTTAAATTATTTGCCAAGTGAATTTCATAAAAACTAGCTTGGGCATTTGATCTTTTCGGGTCACGTATAAATATAGTACTCAAATTTACCTTGCATGAGCTCGGTGTTATTGTCATAGATTGCTTTACACCCAGATAAGAGATTTTATACCGTTCATCTTCAAATTCTTAGAAGTGGTTTCAATTTAGAATGTTGGATATCGACTGGAAGTGTCCTAAACTTCAGCAAACCCCGCAAGAAAGTGCTCAAACGCCCGCATTTTTCATTGATCTTGGTAAAAAATCACAATTTCTCCAAATCTGTAAAGCGAAATAGAAACTTGTCACGAGACGCTCCTTACGGCTGCTCATTTGAAACAAAGCAATCAATTTTGGGCAAATAGTTGGTCATTAGTAAATAGCACAGAAAATTAGTCATTTTCACCCTGAGTGATAGGGCTCTAGAACTGATATTTTAGTCGGTCATTTTTGTTTTTAATACCGAAAAGTGTCTCATGGGTAAATTTTTTTGACGAAATGCATGACGAATGCCAAAATTTGCACTGTCACTCATTGAAAAGCATCATTGGTGAAACATTCGGTAGCAGATAAGATTTAGGTGTAAAATCTAAGCTTTGTAGGGGTAAAATAATGATGCTGTTTATTTACGCTTACATTAGTTGGAGCTATGCGATTTTAAGGCAGACAAGCAAGCGCAGATCCTTTTGAATCTTGTGATCGAGGCTGCATCATCCATGTTTAAGGAGAATCCATTGGTCTGCCTTTTGGGCTTTTACGATGCGATCTGGAAAAGGGGCACAAATTTGTTGATAACATTACTTATATGCGCCCATTCTCTCCCTCTTGGGAATTAATAGACTACTTAAGTGATAATAAGAAAAGTGGACGCTTTAAAGTAGTTATAGACCAGTTCTGTGGTATATATTTACTATCTAACTTCAGTTTTAGTGATGACGTATTGTTCTTCCAGTTTTTGAAACAATCGCAATAAGTTATCGTGCTCAGGTGCATAAATACTGGTTTTGGTTTTAATCAGCCATTTTTCCCAACCAAACCTACTATTAGCGGTAGTACTAGGGTTGCAACAGGATTCTATGTCAGTCATTAAATCTCCTTACCCTCATCATTGGCCGCCTCAGTTGCTCGTTGTTTTTAACGTGGAATTAGCAATTCATTGCCGTGATTCTAACAAATCTTTTACTTCATATAAATAAACGCGTTACGCTCATACAATATTTAAGCAAGTTGTGCTTATTGCCGATATCTCACATCTCAATCACCGTTAGTGAGCCAAATAGATGATCAAATCATTGACGACATGTCAAAAGAAGATACTACGTTATGACTAATTGGTAAATGTGTGTAAAATCATCGGTCTCATCTAAAATATTTGTCGTTTTAGCATTAACCTTTAATGCATCCGTTACAACAATAGCAATAAAGGCAATTACTTATCTGACCTGAAAATCAAGTCAATTTTAGTCCAAAACTATGACTACAGATTAACATTCGCGAAACTAAGTCCCCGTTGTTTCTCACCGTCCACACATAAAACGAGAAGCTTGATCTATGTGACTCGAGAGTCACAAGACCATTCACTTATATCCTTTTTAATTAAGATAAGGCTGTCATGAATGAGGACATGCTTTTGCTGTGCAAAATGTCACGTTTACTGCAAACCACTAATAAGAAATAAATGGGCGACAGTAACCACTGGAATCGTGCATTTGCAGATCATTTTATGCATTTAAACTACCATTGCTTCGACTTTGCAATCAAGCCTACCCTTGAAAGCTGCTTGAAAGTGGTCTATCTGAGAGAGCCTCTTCGCATTGTTTTTCGTCCAAGTTATGAACCCAAATGTGAGTTTTATGAGTCAGGTCCCCTCATTTAAGTATTTGCAAAACGATACCCACTTTTGAGAAATAGGAAACCCATATATCTAGGAAACTCACTGGCGTCCAGTCTTACACATTGACACAGCAATATGGTCCTTCTTAATCTTGAACAAAACAACGAAATTCATTTTAATAATTTTATGAGTAACTCCCAAAATTGTTAATTTCCACATTTACTTTTGTAAGGCGTCCATTGTCATACTTCTTTCATGTTCATTTTTTAAAGTCTAAAATAGATTAAGACAAGAGAGACCTGTATTTTCACAGTAAGGCGTCTAGGGAATACGAAACAGTTGAATTGTCTGGACAACTTCATTGTATGGGGTACCACTGATAGGTGTGATGCACTCGCATCTGTGATTGTGCGTACTGTCAGATTAGTAAAATAATATTTGGGCCCTCTTAGACTCCTTTAATCGCGCAAATGCAAGTATTAGGGTATATGTTAATTGAAAGCTTTTTTATCCATGAATGATAATGATTTTAGGTGAAATTTACGGTTAGAAGTCGGTGAGTACTAAAGATCAAGATACATGCTAGTCTCATGATTTAATTGGCACTTTGTTGAGGAGAACCTAACAGATTGTTTTCATGTCGATTCAACGTTATATTGAATAAATTACCTTAACAACTGACTGAGTAAGTTCTCCAATCAAAAATGAAATAAAAAAGTCGGATGGTTTATGAGAAAAATAAGCACTCCGTTACTACCACGAATCCAGTGGGAAATTCGAATGCCCCAACAATCGGCTCGCATTTGATAAGAAAATTAGCTGGGTTGTAAGTGGATCTTATCATATTACTATGATAACTATAGCACTCAAATTATTACCCTTGCATCTTTGCCCCCCAAAATGGTTCCCCGATGCAGCCTATCATTTAAAGCACCTTTTTCAAGCTTAAAATCTCAGAACCACAACTGAATGACTGAATTTTGAAATCGAATGAGCCTTTTTTGTAAATATTGGTAGAAAGTTTTCGACTCGTTATTCTTGCGTAATTACGTGTCTGGATTCACATGCCAGTTGATGCTCAATAGTGCATCCATCAAACGGAAGGCCATACTAATCAAAAAGTATTTATTAATTTCAAATTTATGCATAAATTTTTATGGCGAGTTTTAGCCTGAATCCAGTGCCTTAGCGATGGTAAGTGGTTTCATGGGGCCTCCAAAAGATTTGGTTATTTTTTTGAGAAATTACTCACAGCCCGCATTGAATTACTTTAATATCCATTTTTACGGGTCAATGGTGCTTACTGTTGCACAATTTCTGCGTCGGATCTATTTTATATTCCAGCTAGCTCTTTTAAAAGAAATTCTAATTTAATTGTTGGAAAGAGGAAAATAGATATGGGCAAAGTATAACGCAATTTAATAAACTAGCATTCCATTAAATTAATGAAGCGTCTTTAAAGTAAGTAAAATAAATAATTTACAATTGCGCAACATTCCAAAGGTACTTTGTTTCTCAAAATGTTCAATTACCTCCGTGTCATAGAGTGTGATCACTTAATTGTAGATGAAGAGGAATAGCAGAATGATCGGCCTCAGGGAAATGACTTTATAATAAGAAGCAAATTTTGTAATCGAGACAAGACTCAATCCCCAAAACACGGATTTTCAAAGGGACACTTAGTGTTATCACAGGTAATCGTGACCATATTCCTAATCCGACTAAAGCTACTTGAACAGGTTGTGGATAGTTTTTGAATGAGCCACCAAGAGGAAAATTGAGTAACTATTCAGATTAGTATTCGATGCGATAATTTGAAGCGCTTACTGAACCCAACTTGTTAGTAAAAGAGAAAATAGTCGGATCGTGATGCGTGCAAAACTAATTCCACCTCAAACACAATTTTTCTGAAAACTGGCTTTATTGATATCTAGTCAATGATTCTCTTAGTATCAAAATAAAAAGATTTTTCATTAGTTTAATCGCAACAATTAGGTCAAAGTAATGGTATTCAAGTAAAGATTGAAGACAGATATATTTATGAAGTCTGATAATCGTGTGTCATTGAATTAACACCGACATCATTGTATGGCTAATAAGCAGCATCAATATTATTGTTTTTATCAAAAAGAAGATGAATACGTTCACCTTTAACACTGTCGATTGTAGCATAGAAAATACGGCAGTAAGAGGTGAAGTAAATAAATTGAGAAAGGTTAACTGCTGTTCGTTTTAACATTACAGCCTAGATAATGTGAGAAACAAAAGACTGTGAACAGCGGTAGTTGAATGAATTTATTTTATGACTTCTGCACTTGACGAATGATACTATCGATAAAACCTTGCTGTGCAATCGAGCAACCTAAAAATCTGTTTTGCGCAGAAGTCGAGCAATGTAATTTAGTGCAAAAACTATCCATTGGTCTAACTCCGTATATCTTAGAGGGTAAACATTTTCATTGTATGGCGAGTAATATTGAGAGCTATGCGATTTGCTACTATTCAACCCTAAAAAGATTATTCTTGGTTCCTTGTCTGAATTTCTTACAAAAGCATCAATAATCCGTGCAGCATCAGTGATTTCCTTTCTTTACCAGAAAGTGATGAGCAGTGTAGTGGCTGTTTAACTTCTTATAAGCCTGAATCGCAAAAAACTTGAAAATATTTAGTGCTTTTTAATGAACAGATTTTAACCTCTAGTTGAATACACCGCCAAAATGCTTACACCTGTCTGCGTATTCTACCAAAACACAATAGTAAATGTTATTGAGTTCATAGTTGGAAGGTTTATTTGTGGCACATTAATAGCGTAATCTGTGTGAATTCTTGCCCTCCACAGGCGCCTTTTAACGAGTCAATAACTTGTACCTTTTTATACCCTGTTAAATAATAACAATAGTTTTAGTTACATGTTACATCGGATTGTTTTGCAAACTACTTACACATTCGGTAGGATTGAGTAGTTTTGCTTTTCAACACTTTGGGAGTGCTTTGCCTAAGTGTAAATTTCCTCGATTTTCAAATAAAATCGCTCAAAGAACTTATGCTGTTTAGAATAATTAACAAAGGCGAGATTGGATTAAAAAGAAAGTGCATTAGCTGGATTGAATGGAGTGTATCTCTTAAATACAGCTTTATGCCGGCGGCCCAGTTTGGTTGATAATAGACAAAGCCGTGATGCAATCCGGGTGGCCATTGAAATGAGGGGCTGTTTCATTTCGTAAAAGAAAGTAGTTAAAGGATTATGAGCTGGCTTCTAACACCAAAGAACAGAGCAAAGCCTATCCTCTAAGGGTAATTGCTTAAATCAATTAATTGTTCACGGCCTCTTTCAAAAGTCATAAACATCAAAGTAAACTTGAAAAAGCCGAAAAATATTTAGCTATCTGAGCCCTTCAATTCTCATCTACATCAAAATTTGTGCATCTTATTTGAACTGGGTCAAGTTTCGGATAACTTATTGTAGTTGAACAATACTAATCTCCACAAAGCTGTGACTAATACTGTGGGAAATTTTTTTAAACTTTACTGTTTAGCCAAACAGGGATGACCACTCAATGTGCATTTAATCTTAGCTCTTTAGAATAAGGAAGCTTCATTGACGTTTTTATTGAGAGACAGGTGTCTTGGCAACAGAAATTAATTGAGCTATTCTAATGGCTGAATTCAATCAACACATATTGACAAGGGGCGCAAGCATGCAAGACGCATTTCTCGTTGATCTGAAGCTCACAAAAATATCATTGATGAATCTTGCTTTCACAAATCTTTTGATGCATGAGTAAGAAGTTCCACTCAGCATTTTCGAAATATTACGGTAAATACCTGTCGGATTAGGTTTATGGCCAAGACCAAGCTTTACATGAGAACTGATTCTATTGGTATCAATTTTATTATCGCCTCAAAGTTAAGATAAATGCTTTAAAACAAATGTCTTTAGTAGTAAAGGAATTAGTAAAACTACTGACCTCAAAGTGTTGATTTGAGATAATCGCAGAGTGAGACACAAAGGAATCCTATGTGCATTGATAAAAGAATTGATGTGACGGTGCCAAGATCTGGCTATTTAGGAAAAAGACTTAAAAGTGACACCCCCATTCATCGAGTGGTGGAGTGAATTAGGACTTGGTTTTTTAAACCTTGCTGTCTCAAGTAAGACAGCTTATCCAGTGATTATTTGGGTTACGTGAGGCTTTGTGATAAGGACCCCACTTTTACACGGACGCATTTCTGCAGTTAACATTAATGCTCTCTCAAATAGGATAAAATGCAATACTGTACTTGAGAATTCCATTTAGTTAGGAGCTTTTTGGACGAGAATAATCACCTCCACCTAATATTTTTTTTTCAAGACTTATCAGAGTTCAACCTTTGTCTGGTAAGGTGATAAGTATGGCGAGGTTTTTCGTAAAACCTCTTTTGATTCAAACATGAAATAACTTAATTATAGGTTATCTTAAGGATAGCAACAAGTTCTTATAATAAAATTTCACAGTAGAGATGTGGAGATGCTTGAATGTTGATAACGTTGTATGAGGTATAATTGGTCAGTGTTCAAACAAAAGCAGAGACGGTAAAGTGATCTAGACATTTGATGAGTTTACTGTCAGAATATTCACGGCACGAACGGTATAAACTTTAATCTGCTACGCCTTAGTTAGTTTGCCGAGTAAAACGAAGCTCGAACTTGTATGATTAGCATTGAAGTGGCCATTTTTAGTGAATTACTTTCTGCAGTTGATCTAGGCTGAGTTCTCCGACTTTCTCATGCAATAAATGAGCATGAGTTAATTTGAGTTAATTTGTCAACTAAATCCTTTTTATTTTTGATGGTTCATGTTGGGCAGTTTCGGGCCTTACTAATTCTAACAAGAAATGCTTGCCCAAGGTGCAGTTGGTGTTAAAAGGACGCCATATCCATTACCATAACTTGAAAGATAGAATAAAGCACAAAACGTTGCGATAACACTTACAAGCTCGAGCTTGCTCTGCGCTTTTAGTCTTCTTATCCTCAAACTTTAAATGATTTAGGATCAGTTAATTGTGATAATCACAAATTTTAACTAGAAGCCTGTTTTGCCTTCAATCTTTGACTAAACTAAATGGTCATAATCTCCCCACCTCTTAGCACTTGCCTAAATGGCTATGATGAGGCGATCGCTAAGCACATGTAACGCTAGGCGCATTCACGGTCTTTGAACAACAGGATTCCGAAAAAAGTTTATTTCTAATTCGCTGTCCTTACTTGTGAAAAAACTCAGCTTATCTGAATTGATCAGTTACGTGTGAGTATGTTTGATGTTGTGAAAAAAGCATCAAAAATTTGCAAGGTAATTTACTCAAAGCGTTTTAGATGTCCATATTTTTCACAGGGCTTTAAAGTGCATATGCTACTTGATAATTGCGTCGAAAATGATTTAAGGCCTTTTCCATCTAAGCATAAATATGGGTACTGTAATTTATTGGGTATAAATTTGGAACACAAACCACCATTTTGAAAGTGACTTCGTGGTTTTTTGTTCAGTTTTTTTACTAAGACGCCAAGGAACTTTGTGGCATCCCTGTGTAGCATTCATACTTATTAAGGAAGGTCACTTATAAGGAATGACAAATGGATGATAAACAAGAAAGAACTGATGGTGGTTTTTTCAACTCAACACACGGTTCATATTTATTTGTCAAAAAACACTTTTTTGAGTTTAGCTCCTTTTGGGCTTTAAAAGATTTCTAAAGCTGTTTTTGGGAAACCATTTAGAGACCAGTAGTAGTTCAATATAGAGGACTTCAAAGCTAATCTTTTTTGATTAACGAAAAAGTTGTTTATGTGATGCCATTTTAAGTCAATGAGAGCTTAAGGAGTCTTGCAAATGGAAATATTGGGCGAACATCTCGAATGCAAGCAACGTTTAATGCACCTGAATTATGTTGTACCGTCGTCATTATCAAAACCCCGGTGGGACCCATCTACAACGAAAGGCCAACACACTATCTGCCAGATTTAGCCTGATTTATATGCAGAAATGCATGGTCAAATAGAGCCAACCGTGTGTATAGGTCATATTTATTCCCCACCCCACTGCCTTCTGTAGTTTGTCGTTGACTGGGAACTAAGCAGATCCTGCCATCTCTTGAGTTCAGGTACACTTTGTCTTTTAGTCATGTCTGATC